>JAMKCH010032606.1:0-43205 GCA_023653785.1 Ophioderma brevispina
GAGCTCAGTGGAAGAAAATATATAATTAAAAACTTGACATGTCAACTTTAATACACTGGCAAAGGTGCAAGTTTGGTACAACTTTAATGCCAATAATTTTATCCAGCTTTGACCTCTCTGATAAAACCTTACTTTGACAAGCATACCATGAGATATCCAGGTGTGTCGTTTTCAGGTTTAACGGTGGTGACCTCACATGCAATGACTGATGTTTCCATTCATTGGTAAATATGTGAGCCATCTAGTTCCTAGACCAGCAGCAATAGGCTCTCCAAAACACTACTTTACCTGACCATTAGTACATGGGGAATGTAATGGATGTTTTGGTTTAGTTTTTTTCATATACAAATTTGAAACCAATGTTTTTCCAATACAGAATTTATGGAGAAATATGAAAATCATGGGTGTCATTTTTAATGTGTTCTTGGGGTTTTTATAAGGGGGAAAAATTTGTACAGGGGTAAACAATAAAAGTGTTAATTGTTTTAAAAGTATTACCAGCTGTTCGGTACTCTAAGGTTTCTAACAAGGTATAGTTTGCCATATTTACGAACATGTTAAGTACATAGGCTCAAGAAAGTTCAAGGTCATATTTATAGAATGGTCCGATTGTTAAACTGGTTTTAATCATTCATTGGTCATACTAAATAAGAAATGTATATAGATTCTGTGTGTCACCTTTCAAAGTGAGACTTTAGAGATATGACTGGTTTTCTACATAGACCCTGTGGACCATGGCCAATTTGCCCTCTTAATTATTTTTCATCAAAACGTCATGGGACAAAGCGACTGTATATTTTCGGTTCTGTACAGTACGACGAACAATTTTGCACCATTTTAGAAACAAACCGATGAATTCGAAATTTTACCCCCAGTGTGACCTGAACCAGCTTTACCTTGTAACTCTTGTACTCTAACACTCAGGGAGGGCAAAACTATACTTCTGTAATCCTGAAAGGTACTGGAACCGATGTTATTATTTCAAACACATTTTCCCCTTTTAAATTTTGCCATGTTATACCGTGTAAGCCTTGGTGCCCCCCCCCCTCGAATTCATCCAAGAAAACATATTTTAAAAAATGACACCCATCATTTTTGGAATCCTCATACAATTTTGATTAGAACAACCTTGGTTGCAAGATTGTATAGAATTTTCACAAAAATACCGTTCCACATGTACTACATGGTTAGTAAAAAAGAAATTCAAAACTATGTGTCAGTGATTCAAAAAACTGATTATAAACAAAATGCACTATCAGATTACCTGAAATTTTGGTGAAAAGCGTTTTAAAGGTTCTCATTGAACCAAAAAAAAGATGTTAGAAAAACTTTACAGCATGTTTCCATCCCCACACACACGAAATTATGTCATAATTCTAGGAAATTTCGTACATCTTTCTCAGTTTGCAGCTGACACACAAAAACATTGGCAAAGCCAATAAAACTTGCATGATAGATGAAGATAGCACCAGTGACCTTCTTATTTTATAAATGATACCACTTACCATGAGCTCCAAGTATATTGATTATCATGTAATATTCCAACCTTTGGTTCACTAAACACATATTTTTTGGAACATCGTTGTGCACTTAACACTTTAGAAGGTGATTACAAAGAGCCTGCATTTTCCTTTAGTCTAACTAATACTAATCACACACATCTACATCTTAAGTGGTTTCAAGCATTTATTCATAACACAAAAAGTTGATGGCTTACTATTAAAGAGCATCTTATTCTAAAATTTCTCTTAGTCAAACACAGGAACCCCTGGTCAATACCTACCTATCGGTATCTAAGCACGATTTTAATTGGTTTACTTGGAAGGTTAACTCATGTAATGAGCAAATCAGAGAGACTATAAGAATAGCTAAGAATTGTGGGTAGGGTCGGGGTCTGTGAGAGGCCACAAGAAAAAAACGAGGAAACCACCAACTGCAAAATTGCCCCCCCCACCAGGTAAAATTCCAAAAAATAGGCTGAAAATAACAATAAGAGATTGTTAATCAAGGCAGTAGGGCCCGGGGGTTAATCATAGTACAAGTCTTTCTGAAGCAATGTTGGTTGATTAGACTTATGTATCCAAATGTTTTTATCCTAATTTCGCTCTAAGTCATGGACCGTACGCAAGCCGATCATGCCTCAGCATAGCAACAAGTTGAACAAACAACAACTAATTTTACATCAACCAATCAACGGCGCGTGTAAAGATCCAAACAGGCGCGTACGTGAGTGAGTACACTGCAGCACAGCATAGCAACGGCAAAAACCAGGGAAAAGGAGAAATAACTCCCCCCCCCCCCCCCCCTGACAGAGTATATGTAGTGTTTAAGTAAATAGTTAAAAACCCTAGACAGTGCCTACAGGTCCAATGAAGGTCCACATAAAGCCGTCCTACCCTACCGTGTTTGGGGCATAGCTACGATATCAGCGGCCACTCTACTCATTCACATGGACCACATAGGTGGGCAGTTGACTTGGTGGAGATCATGATAGCCACGACCTGTAGCTTCAGCCTCCACCTGTCATAGATACAATGTACATAAATTGGAGTTTGTATGGGTAGCAATAAGGGAAAAACAAAAAACTTTGTTTAATAAATAACTGACAGATGTAAATGTAATCAAGCTAATTTAGTAATTTTTTACTAATTTCTAAAACTAAAATGTTTTTAAACATTACTAGTTGTTTTAAAGCTTTGGGGCTAACCAATCTAGCTATGGACATTCATTGGTGTATTAATAACCAGAAGAACAATGAGCAAATTGGTGCACAAATTTTTGTTTAAATTGCATTTTAAAAGTCAATAACAATTTATTAATTGCCCCTTCTCAAAATTTTCGAAGTTGATATCCCAAGTCCTGCCCTTTTATGTTCTGTAACTGTCAGCATTAAGAAACAAAAATTAAACCTAATAAATAAACAAAAATATCTTTACAAGAAAACTAAGCATTTATATTAAATTACTTAATTCTGCAAATCAAGACATGGTATCCTGGTAAATAGTACTACCTGTCCAGGGGCCGAGTTGGCGGCGGCTAAACCGTCACCCATCAGGTTTCTAGGAAATCTGATGAGGGGATAGCTGGTACCCTGGTAGAATGAAAAAGAAGATCTACCTACAAGGGCATCAGCTCTGGAGAAACCTTACAAGGGACATCCAGCTAGGGAGAGCTAATGGTGGCCATCAGGCACATGATGCTTGCATGGTGGGCATGGTTGCCCAAAAGCTAGGCCCACCGCCGAAACTGTGGATTGGCGTTTAGAAGGGCATCCGGTTCAATTATCTTTTGCTCCAATTAAATCTCACACTGCATGTAGTGCTGTGTGAGGTTGTATCCGGGCACCCCCGTTAGCGGGACCAAAAACGATTTAAAAACTTGGTCTGACTAAACTAAAATCCTACTTGAAGAATTCTCGATATTCAAATCACGGTGACGCACCAGTGAATACTCTTGCAGTCCTATTTTCAAACACAAAAATTTGACTCACTTACAGTTCCATTGAATTAAACCCGAGTAAATATCACCTTAACACAAAGAATCTGTGTGGCTATCGAGGCAAACATAGGTTGTTGTACCATATTTTGAATGCGAGATAGGTGACAGATTGCATTATGTACCTCTTCAGGTCTGCTCATACGAGTCCTTCGGGCATGTACGCCTGCTTTCCAACAGCTTATTACAATTCTTGCCCCAGAAATCAAAACAAAATTTTTCATGTTTGTATAATTCCAGCCATTGTACTAATAAATAAACATGGTTCCAAATGAAGCCCTGTGTGATTATCTCTTACTGTTCAACTTACATTTCCACTGTGTAAGTGATGGTAACCCTAAATCTTACACTGCACTGTAAGGATTGAGCCATTCATTCCTTACTAAAATGTTAACAATATTTACGATTGACATGGCCAAATTAACAATCATTTGAAACATATGCAACAACAAAAATTTTTACAGTGTAAATTACACTTACCACCTCAATTGTGTCTCCATTTTCTGACATGGACATTGCTAGACCACCATCTCCTTGATGCATTTGAATGCAGCCTAATCTAAGTAAATACATACACAAAACATGTAAAGCCTCAATGAACAGCCACCACCGTCCACAACCAAATGTAATGAACTTACAGCCAATCACATTATCTAGCAGCTCAGTAAATTTTACTCATACGCGTTGAATTTGATTTTTATTTTCAGGCAAAGTGGCAATATGGTGTCTTTTGACTTGATGTAGCTGAGGAATTTTTGAACTTATAAAAAAAAATATTCCACTGAAATCCATCATTTTCACACAAAAAAACATTGGAATTAATGGAGCTAAAAAGGTTGCTGAGATTCTGTTCATCCCCCTATAAAAACAATTGGCAGGGATTTAAATTTTGGATTTATGAATTGTAGGGTCCGGGGAGAATTCAGTTTAGAAAACAAGTTTCCGCGCGGATTTTCGGTAATCTGTGTTTTCCGCGCACCGAAAAAATTGCGCTGACAATGTACCGAACGGTATAAACGCACCTAAAAATGGTCAGGCAACACAACCAATCCATTTACAGAAGTAGAATAAAGCCCATCTATGATCAGGTAGGTAAAAGTACGCAAAAAATCAATGCCCTATATAATCCAGGGCGACCCTGTTAAAACCGATGCATAATAAAATCCAAATATGCCGCAAGCGCTGCACTCTGCACATCAGCACACAGCGACACTGTCTGGGCAATTGTGCAGCGCTTTTGGTTTGCTCCATCTTGAAGTATTTACAGTAAAGCAACAACCTCACCCCCATATCAATGGATATCCAAACCACCACAGTGAACAACAGTTCCATTCAATTTAATTCGAGTAAACAAGAATAAACAATGGTATTACGTCCGTATTTTTTTTTAAATCAATTTAAAAATTAAACCTAGATTTGAAATCCAAATAATCACTGTGTGTTTTATTGCAAAATATGTCCTTCATGCATGCAAGATCATTCGTACCTTGGCTTTGCAGGCTTTTCAATAAATGGAGATCGCTCACGCGCCCAGGCCAGGTGGGCCGGGTGCGAAATTTGATACAAACCAATGAATTAATTTTGGCAATATTTTAATTATTTATTAATTGTTATTGCAAATTTGGTGATCAGAAATTACACGTGGTGATAAATTAGGCCAAAAAAAATTATTGTTTTGCCTCCGCACTGACCCACAATCCCGAAAATCTCTGGTCGGTATTTTTTTTTTAAGTTCTTGAGTTTTGTCTATTTTACCAGTTCTGGTTTGATAAATGTGTAACAAAAGCCCAAACAACAGAAAATCAGAAAGTAGTAGCTCGTATTAACTCCTTGACCGACAAACACTTACTATTCTTGGAAATGACGTGGAATTAGGAATGAAATTTGTGTGGCAATATCAAAAGGGCGTGAAACACGGAAGGAAATACAATTGGCCTTAGTACGTCTGGCCGTATTACTGCACCGTATACTCAACGATACAGAGTACACTTGGACCCAAAACACTGGTAATTTCCAATTTAAAACAAAATTTTTGACATGCAATGTTACAAATATAAACAAACCATTTTGAAAAAACACCAGCTGAAACATTTAATAAAATGAAAAACAATAAATTTCTCCTTCTCTGAAGCAGTGAAAAATATCAAAATTGCATCATTACCTTTTCACACGTTCTGTTGTTACACTGTCTGGTTACAGCGCGTATACATGGACACAATCATGATGGAATCCTACGGTAGTTACGCATTGAGTGTTACAGCTTTGAAGGGTTGGCGAGGGGTTTTCCGCTGTTTTCCGATTTAAATGAGACTTCTGGTTTGTCCGGTTTGTAAGCGAGGCATAACAACGATGACAGCTTGCAACTAGCACCGTACAAATTCCCACTCGTCCGAATGGACCGGGCCTTCGGGTCTTCGCAGTCTGAGCCATTAGTGGGTACTGCGGGACCTGTGATTTCGACATGTTCCGTTTAACTGAAAGCCAGATGAGAGACGACACTGAACACACCCATGTATTTAGCTGGATTTTATACATGAATAGCAATCACTTTCTTGGAGAAAGATTTTAAAATAAAAAGGGTAAAAAAAAATCGCCGACCTTCCTGATTTAAGCTGGGAGGGCAACCACAACCTTTTTTTTTAATTTTTCTTTTTTTAAAATGTTTAAGTGTTTGAGGTCAAATTGTGTAAACGTTTTTCTATGGAGTGTTAACTGCGCACTATGATGAGCTTGCCCAATTATTCCGCATTTGACTTGAAATATGTGTTAACCCATTTGGCACTCGAAGACCTATCTGAGATTGTTGTAAAGCTAAAAAAGCTTTGGTATTAGTTTATTAAAGCATTAGAACTGTCTTGCGGGAATTTCAAGGAACCGGAGCCATGCTAGAGGCAGTGGTGCAGTTCACGCCGCGTTGAAGCAAATCAGCTAGCTCAGTTCATCTTGACCCGAAAATCTTGATCAGGGACCACCGGGAATGGACAACTTAGCAAATCATAGATTTCACTAAAGTCCATACCATTGGTGCATTTCATTTATTCAACGTTAGGATACACAGAGTACCCATGAACGGTTTATACACAATGAAATGAATGCAGGCAGGCATTCAAGGATTGAATTGAAACTCCCACAATGTGCGACTTTCATCTGATCGAATATCCACTGAAAAGTGGTCCATCTCCAGTAACTAAAGAGCAATTAGGCCCGGAAAAAGGATGATTGATACCTTGTTCAACATGACCGACTCGCGCATGGGGTGGGATTTTTGACTTCCTTTACCCCGATAATTACAATGATCACCAATAGGGAATTATTCTTGCACAATCTGTACTTGATCGTTAAAATTATTTTTTTTTAAAAAAACAGTCAGACAATAAAGTATAACAACTTGTTCTAGCAGATGAAACAAAATCCGCTGTTTTCCGCGCAAATACGGGAATTCCGTGTGGAAAGGCAAATCAGTGACATAACCATGTTCATTTTCGCATCGGCAGATTCTCCCGGACCCTAGATTTATCGTAAGAACTGTGATTAAAAATAGATTTTCATGATCCCCCATGATTCAATGTTTTTGACCAGTAGCAAAGACAAACCAAGCAAAATATCTTGTTCTTTGAAAAATCGGCTAAGCTCCAGTACCGTATAAAGAACGTCATACCTGGAAATGCCTTCCACTGTCGCGGCTTGTAAAGACAGGGAGCAGTTATTAATTTCCTGGAAATTGATTTGGCCCTTGCCCAGCCGCCAATTGCTTAGCGCAAAGTAAACTTCGGGAATCTTCCTATGGCCAAATTCCCAGAAATCCAGCAAATTTCAACCAGCAGAAGTCTTATTTACATTCCCTGAAAAGAGGGCGTTCAGGTCCCATATACAGAGGTCTACCTGTACATGCCGCTTGCTAAGAAACCTTATATAAGAAAACATTAGGTTTTGATGTTTATTATTGGGCTCTTAATCATTAGTTACCTAAGTAAGTTCCCTTACCACATCATCATTGACCATGATGGGAAACTCCCTTATAAGCCTGTAAATCTTCTTGAAAGACGGTGTTTACACCTGAAAATAAAGTTAACAAATGGCTCTTACTTACACATAGCAAGATTCATAAAGGTTGCATGGATTGGGCACAAAAAATTCTTAATAACACCAGTTGACATCAACCAAAGGTCTATAATGTTAAAGCCTCAAAGCCATTGGCACATTTTCAACAAATATTGAAATGCCTTCAATTTTGCTCTCAAATGATAGTCTGAGGACATGGAAGAATAATAATTTTACACACAAACAAATAACAAAGCACAGAGCAGATATTCATGAGACTTAATAAGAGGCTAGACATCCAGTTATTTGCAGGCCAAATTTTGAGTTTGTCTAACTTAAAAATCAACAAAAGTGTCTAAATACATGACAGTCAGCAACTTGTATTCGTTGATTTTAAACCACAAATGTCATAGACCTGTCAAACAGGGTGAATACCGTGGGAAATCCAACTGTCGTCTCGAATTAACTGTCGACCGGTGGTGACATTTCAATCATTAAAATCGTTGCTGTTACCCTCTAAGGGGCGCTGTGTTGATTTGGGCTCAATCATTTCCAAGGTGAGGTGCCCTTATGTATTATAAAAGCTATACAACCATGCAGATAATATCAATTTGAAAAATCGTGGAGGGCGCTTATTTTTCAAAGGTGACAGTGTCTCTTTAACAGAATAGTTACAGGAATGGGCCACCTTAAAAAAGACCACCGGGTAATAGGGACCTCATCTTTCCATCCAATTCATAATGAGTAAATTCATCTTGTTCAACAATTTCTGTCCGGTTTTTTAAAGACGACAACGGTTACAATTGAAAAAAATAAGCGTGCGCCCTCAAGATTTTTCAAAATTGATATTTTTCATGGGTGTTGGTAAAGGTCTCTTTTAGAAGTGACATCAGTAGACCTCACCGTAAATTATTAAGAGCTAAATCAACCTGCCTTATGGGTAACGAGAACGATTTTATAATTAGCGCCGGTAGACATTAATTCAGCATGACGACCAGGAAATGGCATTTTAACACAGAAAACGCAAGCCGTATGCAGTTTTCCCACACATGTGGACCCTGTTTGACGGTCTTTGTGTATTTGTTGGTTTTATACCAATGAGGACGAGTCTGAGATTCATGTAATATTATCACATTTGTTGATTTTTAAGTTTCTGGAAAAAATTTAAAAAATTAGCCACAAAATTACCTGGAATGTGTCTTTAACCTCTTATAACGTCCCTTATCTGTTTTTGAGTATGTTATTTTTATGGGTATAAATGTATCTCTATTCTTCAATGGCCTAGACTATCATTTGAAAGCAATTGAAGAAATTTCTATTTTGAGAAAATGTGTCTGTGCCACTTTAATACATGCTCTTGGAGCCACCAATTGTAGCGATTGTCAGTTGCAGGTTTATTACTTTGGGGTGGGTGTATCTTTGTATTTGACGGTGGGATGGTCTAGAGTGATTCTGTTTGTCCCTTCTTTTCGCTGCATTGTACCTGTCAACTTTGTTTTTTCGACAAGCATCGTGCAATATTTTTACATATTTATGTTATATTCTATCATGATGAAGTGTATAAATAACATTGAAAACAATGAATACAGTCAAGATAGTAATGCATGTCTGAAAAATTTGGGTTCAGTGTCCCAGTATAGAGTGAACGTAAACTCACCTTATCATTAAAAGGGTCGGCAATCTCTTGTGTCTTATCTCCCCACCAGGTAACAGCAACATGTAGGGAGTAGTCACAGGGCATCACCATGAGTCGGCAGTATTCTCATCGTGTAGGTCTCCAAAAAGCATATTTGCCTCGCCCAGGGGAACACAATGGTCAACTAAAGCAGAAAAGACAAAAGCGTAGTACTTTATTGTTCCCAATAATTGGGTGTGTTACGTAATATACGTGAATGCTCACGAGTCAGAAATATTCGTTTATGTGCAACCAAATAAACAATAAAACGTCTGGTCTCACAGGACATAATCACAGATTTACATTTCAGAAAGGGTCGTGTTAAGGCCTGCCATTTACTGTTGTTTAGCCGAGACAGTGTGATTTGGTCTCAACAGATGGGAGCCAGAGCGGCATCTAAGGTTTACTTGCAGGAAGTGGGGCTACCTGAAAGCAATCAGGACACCTACCCTTGGTTGTGGAACAGCACCACCGACAATGGAACCCAATCTTTGGTCTATACCATGTAGGATGCTAGACAACCGGGTCACACTAGGTTTTGAAAAAAATGCGTCTAGCTTGGGACGCCAGAATTGTTCCCTTGAGTTTGAAACAAGTTGCGTCAACTTAAATTTATGCGTTGTCAAGGTTCTGAGCACTGTTGTAATACTGTAAAGCGGCACTGGCACATTTTCACAAAATATGACATTCGTTCAATTTTGCTCTCAAAATGATCGTCTAGGCCATTGGAAGAATAGAAGATACATTTTACACATAAAATACATAATCAAAAAGCCGATGGGACGTTAATAAGAGGTTTACAAAAATCCAGGTAATTTATAGGCTAACTTTTAAGTTTTCTATAACTTTAATCAACAAATGTGCACATTCATGAATATCATAGACTTGTACTCATTAATATTGAAACCATAAAGGCTCAAGACCGACTTCGGGAACGGTCAAACAGTGTTCATGCCGCGGGAAAAGCTACGGGTGTCTTGTTTTGTGTAAGCGCCATTTCCGTCGGCTGCTGAAATTAAGCGTCGACTGGCGAGTGAAATACAAAAATCATTCTTTTACTCATTAAGGAGATCGTTGTTAGGCTTTGTAATTTCAGGTGAGAGATAATACACACATACCCATTATAAAGAGGCTAAAAATCTCAGTTTGAGGAAAATTGAGGCGTATGCTGTAGGAAATGTGCCAGTGTCTCTTTAATGACTGAAAAAACCCCCCCCAAAAAATCATACAACCATTCCAAAACCTTAGACTGGGCATATTTGAAAGTAATTACCTGATGACCCTAAACTCCAAGGAACTGGAGTATCTTGAATAACCTTTGGGACGGTGAGAGAGAGGTTAGTGAAACTAAATAAAAAGACGGTAAATAACAGTCAATTTGTAAACCGATTATTTATTTTCAAGATTGCTACATGGTATTTAATGGTAACAGAATAATTATTTGTTTGAGTGAAATGATACAATATTGTGACCATTGCCCAGACAAACCTGTGATTGGTATTATAGTTCTAACTTGGCTATATTGTGATCCAAACACAGACGCACACTTTATTCTATCAGACCAAACGTGCGTCCACTTGGCAAGTGGTCATAGGATAGACGCAAAAACGCCACTAATGTGATACCCTGAGCAACAATGATACAGGCAAGGACTTATAGCAAGTCAGCAAAGCAGCAAACGTGTGTGTACCTATAATATGGCTGCCCCACATTTGCGACTACTGTGTTTGGACACAATAAGAGCAGCCACAAGTTTTAAACGAGTGGAGCTGAGGAAGTTGAGCTAGGTTAGTTAATGTTAAGAATTCCCCAAAAAAATTGTAGTCCTTCAATTTGCATAGGCAAGCCATCCCTGAATTTTATGCATGCATTCAGCATAACCATCACTTTGTTAGTACAACCAGTGCAACTAAAAGCCAAAATTCCCAAGGGAAGGGGATTGGCAGTCATTCGCTGGGCCACAATACCCCAGCGAAGTCCCTGGACAATGCGAAATGCAACAGGAGAGAAAAAAAGGCCAAAATAATGAGTCGTATGAAAATTGGAGTGTTACTACACAAATTTGCCATTTTTTAACCCTCCTAACCGTCGACGAGTCAATGAGGATAATCAGGGGTGCAATGACTTCAGATTGACTCTCGGATGTCAAAAACTATTTATTTTACCTGAAATGAGTCTGATTGATCTCGGACATCTTCATGTAAAACACCCATTGATTATGGTTACTCTCGGCAGTCTTCCGTAAAATACACCCCCAATGATTTGATGGATTTTGGGCATCTTCCCGCACGGAGACATGAATTTAGTCGCCAGGTGTATCCCACCATGCAATGCCTACCGAGTCCACAGGGGTTTTACCCCACGTGGACTTATGTCCGGGCATTCTGAATTTTAGCAGATGGGTTGTCAAGGTCAACTTTGCACATCTGGAAGTAGAGCGTTACATACCGGTCTTTGATTTTGGTTGACTTTCGGACACTTTCCTGGCAGAAGACGTTGAAAATCAATTGATTTTCATTGACTTTCGTCCGCTTTACCGGCAGAACACCCAATGGTTCTGGTTGACTTTCGGACGCTTTGCCGGCAGAATACCCAATGATTTCTATTGACTTTAGGCCGTTAACGATTTTCAGCAAGTTATTCCTCTGCAGGGAAATGTCCGAGAGTCACTGAAAGTCAAAAAATGACTCTGATTGACTCTAGTATGTCAAAAGACATGAATGGATTGGTTCTCATTGACTCTCGGCCGTTTTTGGGGAAAGCTCCGGTGACGTGTTAGGGTTAATCAAAATAATTAGACAAGCAGGTTCTCCCCCCCTCATTTTGAGCCAAGTCCCATATCCCCTGGGCATTACACTCTGATTTGAACAAGTTTCCAGAGGATTTGTTTGCAAGGTAGGGGCCACAACTATCTACAAACTACATGTAATCAATACAATCACTTACTAATCATAGTGGTGCCACCAGCCAGCGCAGCCTTGGTTCCTACAAAGAAATCATCCACCACTCCCATATCGGCATACTCGGCATCGTCCGAGTGTGCATTGAGATGAGTGTGGGTGTCTATGCCTCCTGGAATCACCAGTTTACCTGTAGCATCCACCACCTTAGCATCATCAGGAGCAATCAAGTCATTGGCTACTTCACTGAAAAGATGTAAAGAAATTTCTTGTTAGAGAAAATTAAAATATACAGCATGACTTTATTGCCCCCCCTAAACATGCTCAATTTTTCAAAAAGTTAATGACTGATCACCATGACATCTTCTTTCACATAAAACTTTTGTTCTGTTATCAAATGCTCTTATAATACCAAACTTTGACTGCGCAAATCTTGTTTGGTCCCGAGGAGGTTCTCAAGTGTGGTTGGGATACCTGGCCATGCCTCCGAGAGTCTGAAGTAGGACCCAATTCTATACCAATTTTCACCAAAAATGGGACCCAAAGCTATATCAAAGATGCAGATTTGGGGGCCAATTTAACACAAATTGGATTTTTTTTTTTCAAAATAGTGCCCATACAAATTTTGGAAATGTTGGCTCCACATTGAGGAAATTGGCTTAATTTCCAACAAACTTGCAAAATTTTTAAAGCGATCCATCTCTGTAGCAAAATTGGCATAAAAGTCATCATTAATTTTTTTTAAATGAACTTCACAATGTTTTACTCAAATGAATACGACATGCTACTATTTAAAGCGTTTTTCAATGCCATAGCAAAGATCATTTATTTATTAAATTAAAAATATCACAGTCCTCGGACTGCTAGTGCTGCCTGCGGCCTGCCATCACGTTTTCGTGAATGATAGGCCTCATATGACCTTTGACCTTGGCACATGACCTTTGACCTCATAAACAAATGCAGTTTTGCATGTAATATCCATAAACCAAGTTTGGTTCCAATCGGACTTCAACTTTTCAATTCAAGTCAATTTTACATTTTCATCCTATCTTACAACTTGACCTCACATGACCTTTGACCCTGGTATGTGACCTTTGACCTCATCAACAGATGAGGGATCCCACATTGCACCAAGTTTGGTTTAAATCCATTGAAGTATACGGATATTACAGGCAAATGTTAACCCTTTTTCACATCAACAACAGACGACATCAACAACAAACATCAACAGATTACAACAACAACAACAACTGTGGACAAAGTGATCTCTACATGTGTCTTCCTGCCTTAAGGCAGGCGACACAAAAATGCAATTGCCATTGCTGAATTCCCTTATTACCTGATGATTCCATTCTTAATGAGGACATCAGCTTTAAATGTGCGGTCAGCATTACACACAGTTCCTCCTTTCACAAGTACACATGATGCATTCGCCATCTGAAAATCAATCACAAATACATCTTGGTAATAAGTAGTTGATCAACCTTCAAATAATTCTCAAGAACCAAATAACCAAAACGAGCTAGTTGGTGGATGCTGTTTCGCACCTACCAAGATCAAAGTTCCATATTAATAAAATATTAGAACTGTGCACTTCTACTCTGTAAAGAAACATCCCACTCGTCATAGCAACTACGAACATACTATAGCCACACGCTATTTTGGAAGCCATATTGAAAATATGGTAAAACATTGTGCCTTTATCTTTGCGACTTTCTGGACAAACCACATGTCTGGCGATGTTCTTGGATGTCTAAGGATCATTTCATAATTGAGGGTCGCTAAGCGAAATCAACAACAAAGTGCATTTTTCCATGCTGTAAGCCTTTAAGGTTTACATGGGCTTGGGCGGTAACATTTAAGCATCTCTCAATGAGCTTGTTGAATCAAGATGGCCGTCTGACCTCTAGCCTTTTATTATCCATCTCTATGATCTAAGATCATAGAGAATCATCCATACTACTAAAAAATTGAGATCTGTCCGGCTATGCAATTCGTTGCCCTTTGACCTATGTAGCTGATATTTGGCATGCAGGTAGGAAACACCAGTCTAACGTTTGTTATCAGGATTTTAGCGTGACCCCAAAGGTCAAATGTCATCGGTAGAAATGCCCTGTCTGTCATAGGCTCTGCATTTCATTATGCTTTGACATAAGGGGCTGATATTTTGCATGAATGTAGGGGAGGACAATCTGACATTTGTATATTTTGCATGAATATAGGGAAGGACGGTCTGACATTTGTTATCAGGTTTCAGAGTGATCCAAAAGGTCATCTAGAGGACAATTAGCATAGAAATGCCCTATGACCACCAAATTTGGTCAAAAGGACCACTGACCTGAGCACAGAATCAAAATTTCACTCATTCTAGCAGGAAGGCCTAAAAAACTATCTTTAGAAGAGTATAAACCACCTCACCGACTGAGTTTCCAAACCATCGAAATGCTCTGTCTGCCAACTCAAGGATATTGACAAGGATCACACTTGCTCTGCTAAAAAAAGATCACCACACTTCATCGAGCCCCTGGCTTGGACGAGTCACTTTCAACATCCTTCTCACTAGATGAGCTCACCTCTGCTATCAGCCAACTAAAGAGTGGAAAGACCCAGGGGCCTGATAATATACAGGGGTGTGAAATTTCCTCTTTAAAGGGGATTCCCGTTTTTTAATTGTTAGCCAAAATTTTAGCTTTTTCTTTGATTTTCAGCCTGTTTTTGGCATTTTTACTCCTTTTTTCCTTATTTTTTTCTGTTTCCTCTTTTTCCTGTTTCCTCTTTTTTTGTCCACGGCCTCTCACACCCCTGAATATACAAGCGGAGTTCCTGAAGCACTGCAGCCTACCACCCAATATCACTACTGTGCATTTCCTTCAAACTCCTTGAGGCTGATCCTGGCCCGGCTGGAGCCAGTCGTCGAATCCCATCTGTCTGACGAACAAGCAGGATTTCGCTGTGGCCGGAGCACTGTATTTCATTTTAAAGGTAATTAAAATGATAGCAGATTCGTAGGTGATTTCGGAATGAAGTGCCTACGGATGCGGCAGGTTTAATTTTATAAAGTATTAAAGAATTAAATATGAATATATAAAAACTAAATATAATACATATAAAAAGTATAATAATTAAAGGTATAGGGAAGTCTGAATTTTATAGATTGTTGTTTTATGTGTAAAGGTGCACGAGAGATTCACATATCCAGGGTCCCTATTAAAAAAATAGAAAGTACTTAATTTTTGCCCTGATTAAAGCTTCACTTAAAAAATATCCCCAGTCTGAAAGGATTAGCTGAGATATGTTTCTTTTATACAAAAAATGGTCAAATTTCTGAATTTGTAGAGGAGCAAATACGACGAAATTCAGCCTATGTTTAACATGAAATCAGCAAATCAAAATCACGTTTTTCTCTATTTTAAGGCATTTCTTGTAGCCAAATAAAAGGAGAAAATAAAGAAATCTATTGAGTGTCAAGTTTATATGAAATTACTGTTATTACACAATATCTTGGGGGCTGCAAAATCTCTCGTTGGCACTTGTATATTTCAGAAAAAAGAGCAGCAAATGAGGGGTGGTTTATGTATAAATTGTTGTATAATTTATCAGCCCTAACAATAATCAAAGCTAGTTTAATATTGCTCTAATTAATTTTGGTAAAAAAAATGAAACACTATATACAACAGTGTGATCCTTCAAAGTGGTGAACCTTGTGTAGATCTAAACATAACAAAATTATTTGTACACTTATCTTTAACACTGCTTCAAAGTTTTATCTTTAAAATGGTAAAGGCCTTAATAAAATAATTTACCCCAGATCACACCATTTAGGAAAAAGTGTGCAACTTTAAAAAAAACAGGGAACTAAAAAAGTTAAAACGGCCCGGTTTTAACCCCCCAGTTTAAACCCCCAAAGTGGTCAACGGGGGGGGTGCTTTTTTTTTACAAAGGATTTTTGTTCAAGCACTCGCAATCATTTCAAACTCATTAAGGTCAAGGATGCAACACAATTTTACTTGACAGGAGATTTTTTGAGGCTCAAGAAGTTCTCTCAAATTGCACCGGATCGATTGTAGACCAACCTACCAAAAAAGTTCAAAGGTTTATGACAAACAAGGACAAAAGGAAGGAAAACCTGCAAACCTTGTTGGAACTTGCCTGACTATCATAAATTTTCCCCATAGCACACTGTGCTTTGAATTTCTGTTGTGCACAACAGAAATTGACTTAAATCATCATCTCATTAATAAGACAGCGTATTTTGGCTAATTCACTTCAGGGTGATCTAATAATACATGGAAAGTATTCCAAACATGCAAAAAAAAAACCGGGGGGTGCGAAAAAAAGTGGGGGCTGTTCTTTCTGGAAATCTCCTCATTGTCTCTTTAAAATATAATCATGGGTAACCTAATAGCAAAAACTGTGGCAAACACATGTAATATCAAAATCAAAGTATGTATTTAAAGAGGTGTTTTCTTGGTTGACTACATTTTATAATGTCATAATTATCCAACAATTTGAATATAGAACTACTTTTTAAAGGGTTCCCATGGCCCGATCGCTAATAGCCTAGTCCCCAGAAGCTCCAGATTTTCCGAAAGTGGTCAACATTTCGTTATCAGAAGGAAAGCAGAAGAAAAGCTACTATTTTTCTCATTTACCCTGTGAAATCCTAGAGCCAAAGGATGGTTTGGTTTGGAAGTTCAGAGCGAAAGGTTGCCCCATTTTTTGGTCGACCAATATAATTACACAGTACTCATGGGGCTTAAAAATAACATTTTTAGCTATTCGCATCAAAGGATTGAAATATCAGCGCCGAAACTTAAAGATGGGGTTTTGGAGTGAAGACCAATATATCAAGAACGAAAACTCATATCCTTAAATCGGGCCGTCCCCCTTTCAACACCTAAAAACTGTGCAACGTACAAGACCTGTTTATGGTTACATGTGGAACTCTATGGATTATGTATGTTGGGTGAGGGTCAGAGGGTGGATGTTTGAATCAATCCCACAATGCATTGCATGTGCAATATTGACTAACACATTTTTTTTTTTTCAAAGTACTTGGATAAAAAGTGTTCACAAAGTTTAAGACCAACAAGACATTTCGTGGGATCATGCAAACAATTCCCCCAAGAGTACTAGCACTTGTGGCCCCTAAATAAGTGTAAAAATCAGGATTTTATTGGGATCACCGTTGACCTTGATTGAATTTATTTTCCTGAAAGCGGTGCATTGTGGGATTAACTCCAAACACCCTCTGGGTGGGGTCAAAGATGTGCTAGTCAGTAAGTGGTGGGATCGTTTAACAAAGCTGATGCGGTCCCACATTACAAGGAAGTTGATATGACTTTCTATTAAAGGGGAATGGTCCGATTTAAATGAAGTTTCGTCTTGATAAATGACTTCCCCCAAAAACCCCATCTGTAAAAGTTTTGCTCCAATGTTTCAATCCGTTGTGATGTGAGAGCTAAAAATGTGATTTTGCGAGCCCCATAGACTTGTACAATAATATTGGATGATGGGTCAACCAAAAAGGGGGCACTTTTTGCTCATAGCTCCAAACTAAAAATCCGTTAGCCCTAAGATTTCACAGGGTAAATGAGAAAATAGTTAGCTTATTACGATAAAAACGTTGGACCACTTGCGGTAAAATCTGGGCTTCTGGGGACAAGCTATTACAGATTTCATCATCACATGAGGCAATACTACATAAAAGTTCATGTATAGGCCTTCTACATGCACTCCAGAGGGTGTTTGAGTCCAATCCCACAATGCACAAGTTTGGGAGATTTCAACCTCAATAGGGTCATGTGATCCAATAAAAAATCCTATTTGTAACACACAAAAAACCTGGATTTAATGCTCCATTTGAGGCCCACAAGCATTAGTATTTAGGGAACTTTTAGCATGCTGCATATTATGAAATATCTGTGGTTCTGAACTTTTGGAACACCTTTATCCCTCCCAAAAGTACTGACATGGGTTTAGTTACAGTGCAGTATAGGCACATGGCAATTGCATGATGGGGATGATTCAAAAACACCCTTTCTCGAGCATGCACCTAGCCTGTTTGAAATTTTTAAAATTTTAACCCTACACCTACATGTTAGCTGGAGTAGAGTAAGAATAAGGGAAGGGGAAAAGAGAAAAGTCAAAAACTTGGTTGGTCTCGAACCCAGGGGCCCTCCACAGGACCGTGGACATTTCATGCTACGGTCGGTTGTCGCTGGACCGGCCAGCAATCTCTGCCCAAATGTTGTTGATGATGTCATTGCCGCATCCGGGGACTCTTCTCACTCAGTGCATGGGTTTTGTGTGGCATTAGGGTTAAAACTACTATTGAGAGCTGATAGTCATTTCAAACTTGAAAAGAAAATTAAAACCTTTAAACCAATAGTATAATATAAATTGTAAAAATAAATAAACGGAATAATAAAAATAAGCCTTGTAAAATACTTTAAATCAAAAATGGAATACCACACCATAATGGTATTAATTTAATAATATGGCTGTAATAAAAAGTGATAATAGTAAAGTAAAACAAGGCCGGTTATCGGAACCACAAGTCTGCCAGGGGTCACAACCTTTTCCATTGTAGAGGATTGAATCTAAAAAGTCATGCAAAAATCCCTTAAAATTCACTAAAATTTAGTAAAATATGAAAAGTTAGTCAATGGGCAACATATTTTTGAAAACAAATCTCTGTGATCAATTTTAAAATTGAGTCCCCTACGGGGTCCAGAAAGCGGGGAATGAATGAATGAAATGCACAATTTTGGTATTTTCAATTTCTTTACAAGAATTTGTAACGATGGAAACCCAAAAGACTGACCAGGAACTAGAAAACTCTTTCCATTAAAACAGGAGGGCACTGATTCTAGCCATATTGATGTAATACCTTTGGTGTGGTGTACTCCCACCCTTTTGATAAGTCTGTTTTGTACCACCAAAGTCATACACAGCCATATACTGCCAATAATAAACACACATGCTGACATAATTATTGCAAGGTAAACAAAATCCTGAAATCAAATTCTTTTTGAAGGTGTAGTGATTTCACACTGGACATTGACAACCTGAGAAAAATTTGGTTGAAATGGACCCAAGCATTAGCATTAGTTGCAACTTTAAAATAATCAAAGAATGCCCTTTAAGTGGCCCACATGCATTTTGCCAACAATATGATTCACACAAAAGATATACCATATAGAAGTCTCATTGTACGAAGGACATTTTGCATTATCCAATGTACCATTTTAAGCGTACAAGCAATTAAGCATATTTTAATTAGATCAACTTGCATAAACAATGCCCTTTAATTGATACACTTGCACTTTGACCGCAATTGTGATTCATACAAAAGATGTACAGCAAAGAAGTCTCATGTAGCGAAGGAATTTTGCATATCAATATACCCATTTCGTGATACAGCAATTAGGCCAATTGAATTGATATAATTGTATCAAAAAATGCCCCTTTAATCAGCCCACATTGCATCTTTGGGACCCAATTATGATTAATCCCAATAGAAGCATGGATAGATTCTTTCATGCGGCGAAGGGAATTTTGCCTATCCGATGTTACGGTTTCAGAATTACAGTAATTACGATATTGAATTAGCTCATTTGCATACATAAGCCGCATGATCACACCGTTAAATTGCAAAAAAGATTGCACACCATGATGCTTTCAGCAGTGAAGGATTTCCGTTATCCAAGTACGTTTTCAAAATTGTAGAATTGACGCGATTTGCATAGTAATGAGCTCATTTGCCTACTTTAATTTGCACGAACATACGCCCGAATCAGTTCGAGAACTCTCAGCCGTCCCTTCCACCAAGTTACATCATTATAAGCTTTACGGAAACGCCAGAAAACTGTACACAAGCTTGCGGGAAAAATTCGTTAATTATGCAAATTTAAATACTTAATTAGATTTTACGCCCAAAATCTAATCAGGTCGAGAAAACTCGAGGACCCGCTTCTTCCACCAAGTTACATCATTCATAGCCCTTACGGAAACTCCAGATGAAATCGTACAAAGGCCCATGAAACAAGACGAGTCAGGCGACCAGACAGCATGACAGCCAGACAGGACCGGACAGACAGACAGTCAGTCGGACAGACAGACAGACAGAAAAGTGATTACTAACTCTCTGCCGAACAAAGTTCAGGCGAAAAAAAATGGAGGAATGAATATGAAAGGCATAAAAATTACAACTTTTATCATAGAATAACAAGGGTCATAATATTTTAAATTATACACCACTGATGAAATAATTATAAAAATAATTAAAATTAATGGCTTTAATAAAGAGTGATTTACAGAAAAAAGTAAAACAATGAATTAAATTAATAAAAAAAAAGATTTCTCAAAACAAAAATCAAAGGGATTTAATGGCCTGCTATGCTGACGTCACAAGGAGTTAAAGGGCGGCCATTTTGCGGTGGGGATTGCCATTAGTTCGCCGTGTAAATGCATGTGAATGCCCAGGCTGCACCATTGGAAAGTCAAAAACTTTACTTTAAATAAGGCAGAGTGCACACGGCACAGGCACCATGGTTACTCACGCTAGGCACCCACCCCCCAAAAATGGGGTCCAAGCGGTCTGTTTCGGGGCCCTGATGGGGTACCAGGAGCCGCCTTAGGGTGGCTGGGACATGGGAACCAAATTTGCAATTTTCTTTTGACTAAGAAATATTGTTCTTTTCAAAAAATTTAAAAGCTTATCAGATTTCTGCTGTCAAAAATCTTGGAAATATTACTAAAGAAGATAAATATAATAGTTGCAGACCTCTGAAATTGGCAAAAAATGCGCCGTTAATTTTACCTGAAGTGAGAGCATGAGACTGGAATGGTAGCCGCTTAGTTAGGAAAAAATATGCACATTTTGGATGGCAGATCGTTTCACTTGGCACATGCTAGACGATCCAAAGAATGGGCCACAAAGGGTGCCAACCGGGCCTTGAAATCATAGTTTGTTTCAAAGTAAGGGACCCATAAACTTACGTTTGTTTTCACCTATATGAACAGCGGCTGCAGTGCAATGAACTGTAAAGATTGGAGTTATTAGAAAGTACGCGCAGTGATGTAGTGTTGTGTGTGCGAACGGATACTGTGAAACGATGGGCCTGTGAACACAAGGCTCATGTTTTGGGACGTACTTTTTGCCAATTACTTATTCCTCCTAAGCTCTTGCGTCAATAATCGCCGACACAAAATCTCAGTTTCATCAGTATGCCGATGACAATCAGCTCTACGGGTCTTTTATAAATCGGATTTGTCCTCTGCTGTAGCTTCTATACAAGGGCATGTGTATGAGGGACATTAAAAAAATGGATGACGCCAAAATAAAACTGAAATATAATGAATCAAGGACTGAAGTCATCTTCATCCGGTCAAATTGGACCTCCTCCATCTCCTCTCCAAAATATCAACATATGTTCCAGTGGTATTGAAACAGCTGAATCTGTGAGGAACATTGGAGTTATTATTGATGATACACTACTCCTTTCAAAAACGCAATGAGCTAACACTGTCGTGCAATTACTTTTTTTTTTCGCAAAATGTAAGATTCTGTTATGCATGTACCCG
Source organism: Ophioderma brevispina (assembly GCA_023653785.1). Classification (NCBI taxonomy): domain Eukaryota; kingdom Metazoa; phylum Echinodermata; class Ophiuroidea; order Amphilepidida; family Ophiodermatidae; genus Ophioderma; species Ophioderma brevispina. Next base: position 21,700 of record JAMKCH010032606.1, read on the forward strand.
CTCATGTGTGATCATGTCGCTTAAAACTTATCCTCTTTTGAGAGAGTATTCTTTGTGACTTTCATAGCGCCACAGTACCACTTTCTTTGGAATTGGCCGCTTATAAAATTTGTTTGAACATTGAGGGCCGAGTAACGCACAGATAGTAGTAAAATTTGACGCATTAGCAGTAGGCCTTTAGCAATAATTCCACCAAGCAGTACAGGCCCTGTGCTAGCAGTATAGCATAGTGATGCATGGTCTTAAGTCATGTCCGAGCAGCTAGGTGACTTATATTCAAGTTATTTAGGGATTCAAACAGTTACAGAGTGGTCATCACAAATCAACAACGATGCCCATGCGTACGCGTATTTTTATCCCGAGCGGGATAAAAATATGCGCACGCATCGGATGCCAGAGTTGTTGATTGTGATGAACATCTGTAAAGTTTGAATCCTTTCAACAACGAAAATCTTTATAAACACATTGAATCGTGTAAGGGAAATAAATTATTTCTCAACTTATAACACTTAAAATGTTACCAGTTCGACAAAAGTTTCCTGAGACTAATATTTTCGAACAAATCTTAAAGCAACGGTAGTTTGGTTTGTTGGTGCTTTGTTACAGTGGCCACGGTGTATGTGCGTACTCATAGTTCTAAAACGTGATGAACGTGCGTCGCACTAAGCGCGGAAAAGCACTTCCGTGAACACTGCACCGGCTAATTTGACAATATCAACTGGGGTTGATAACCGTGTTCGATTCCACCCTGCAGCCTGAACATAGTGCAGGCGACCATTGATTCTTGCAGGTAATTTCCAAACGAAACCGGCACACGTGCATGTAAAATTTAGCCCAAAAATGGGACGTTGGACCAGAAATCCCTATACAGATGTAATGTAAATACTCCTACGAAGTACACCAATTTTTACTTTTTATCTGTAAAAGATGACTTAATTTCCACTGCAAAAAATTGAATCGCGGTTAGATCGACGAAATTGCAATCAACAAAATCACAATCGTGTCACGAAGGGCATCTCTTCACGTGAGCATGCGTAAGATGCTCTCGGGGAAGCCCCCAGGTCAATATTACACATTTATAGTCTCAATACAGACTGCTACACTTTGTCTAGCGAAGTGGTAGAGCTAGCAAAGGCGCTGCTGTGCAGGATATAGTAGTACGATAAATATTCATTATTGCTAGAGGGTACTGCAATTGAAGCAATTGGACTTGGAGACCCGCCACATCGCCAGTGCTCGGAATTCGCAAATTTATAGCGTGGGAAATTTAAACCACAATGATACCATACAATATACCTACTTACTAGGCCCTATACAAGCGAAAGATGATGTTAAAAACATATTGTAAAATTGATAATTTCCATGGTTAATTCTTTTCTAGAAAACCACATGTGGTGTTTGCATAGAAATAAACGAATTCCAAGGTGCCGTGGTGTGATTGCCGAGTCGTCAGCCAGTGTTGTCACTGATTAGAAAAGTCCGATGAAATTAGCATGTGAATGAGCATCACAATGGAAGTGTTGTTTATTGGACGAAATCAGCTATTATTTCTGAATCATGTGAATAAAATGGCGCAGAAGACGCAATTATAATTTTGGAAATATCTAAATCAAGTGGTAAGAATGAGGGATCTAGATCTTGGGATTTCAGTGACGAAGACAGCCGAGTTTATAGGGTACGTTCTTAGTTTAAAAATGAACATGATGGTTAAATTGTGTGCAGGTTGCTTCCATTTTGTGCAGGCAGGTTTTTCTATGTTACCTGCAAAAGGGCAAGGGACTTTTTTTCTGGTTAAATCGAACACTGGTTGATAACGGAATCAACAACGGTTGCTCCTGTACAAGGAGATAAGGAGAGTGGTGAATAATATTCAAATGCAGTAACAAAACAGGACTGTACTCGCGGGGATGGAGGGAAGCCCCCCCGAAACTTAAAAAAGGTCCCCCATAAAACTAACAAGGGCTCAAAAAGGGAAAAAAAAGACTTGCAGTAAGCAAGCCAAAAAATAGGTTCTTAGTGTTTTTTGTGAAAGGAAAAGATCCACTTTTTCGAATTTGCTATACCCTTTTAGTTGGGGGTTGGAGGCTATGACGGAAGTCCCCTTTTGAAACAAACATACATCGGTCCACGGACTCTGATCAAGTTTGGTTCCAATTGAACTTCACTTTCAACTGAGATAAATTTACATTTTCCAAAAAAAGCCTATTTACAACTTGACCTCACATGACATTGACCTTGGTTATGCGGACCTTTGACCTCATCAACAAATGAGGGATCCCATGTTGCACCTATGAATCAACCGTTTGGTTCCAATGAAACTTAACTTTTCAAATGCCGTGTCAATTTTACAGTTCCAGCCCTATTTTACAACTGACCTCACATGATCTTTGACCTTGGCATATGACCTTTGACCTCATCAAAAAGTGGGGGGGGGGTGCCATGTTGCACCTGTGACCCAAGTTTGGTTTAAATCCATCAAAGTATGAGGATATTACAGACAAATGTTAACCCTTTTTCACAACAGACAACAACAACAACAGACATCAACAACAGACAACAACAACAGTGGACAAAGTGATCCCTATGTGTCTTCCTGCCTTAGGGCAGGCGACACAAAAATGCCCCAAAAATATTCAATTGTTTCCATATTTCATGTCCATATGAAAATTAATACAAGCACTATCTTATATACAGGAACTGTTGAAATAATCATTCATATGTCATGTGATAAAAATCAACCCTTTGAATTGGCTGAGAGTCAGGATGAGAGTATAAAGGTTATTCCAGAGGGTCCATAACAAATTCACACAAACCAGGGTTATGTACTTCTTTGATTAGAAACAATAAGAGTAAAAATTGATTGCCTTTAAATGGTTAGTAATGGTTAGATAAAGAGAGTCTGGAGCCAAGACAGAATGAAGTATTCCAGCTTATTCCCTTGAAGAAATGTTTGTACCAAATTTGTATCAAAAGTATACCATACTGGGCTTAGTATTTTTCACATTATCATGTGTGTCAAATCTATCAATTATGATATCAAATTGGTGTGTCAAATCTACATCTAATTTTTTCTCATTATCATGTGTCAAATCTATGTCAAAAAGCCCTATAGTCCAGAGGGTAAAGACCCGTCTTGAGCAAAATCGTGCACTTTGTGATAGAAGTACAGCATTTCGTACACACTTAATATGGACCATAACCAATTATTTCAAAATGGGACCCAAGCTAGATTTGACCTGTGGCGGCTGTGGTGACCATTTTTCAAAATGGCTGCCAATCACATTTTCAATGTCTCATATTTGTGTCTATACCCATGTTTTGAATGTATTCAAATATGACAATTTAAAAAATATATAATCCATTAGGTATTTTGTTTTCCAATATGGCTGCTAATTTGCACTAAAATTGACATTTTTCTTTATACCTAGCTCAGAATGATAGATTAAATTTTGGTGTCTATTCTTATGTTTTTTAGGATCATGAAATCCAATATGACGTACATGCTGAATATCTCGTACAGTCCTTGTTTTTCCACTAGGCAAGCCATTTTGGAGTTAAAATAATGACCATTTCTTTAAAGGAGTAGACTATTAACTTTTGCGTGCTATTAAAACATTTGTTAGATAATCACACTATAATACAAGATCTGTAATTGGTAAATTTACTGAACCAGACCTACTCCTGGAGCCGCCATTTTTCAAATAAAGTGGAACCATGGTGATGTACTGATGTAAATTAGATTTCTTGTATGAGTCAGTCATCATGTTGGGACTCGAAAGTGATGACATGGCTTCTGTATCATCAAACGTAATCACTCAATTTTGGTTTAACAGGTATTTCAATTTTTCATGTAAGATGCAACCTTTGGGTGTTACGAAATTGACAAGTTTGTAGACATACGCACTTCTTGTCCGAGGTAGAATAGAAAACATGCCTGTTTGGTGGACCATTAAGACACTTTCTGTGTTACGTCTGAATTTCACAAATTCAATTTTTAGACATTTACAGTATGAATTTGTCAAAATGATTTTGTGTACTACTGAGAGGCATAAAAAGTCACCAGACCAAAGATGAATTTATGTTATTTGTTACCAAATAAGCAAATATTGGGCCAGATTCAGACCATGTCTTTTGAGGCGCGCGCCGCACGCGATCGCGCGCGTCGCGCATCTAAATGCTTTGAGTCCCGAGCGATTTATCGCGCATCTTTTTAAAAGAAAGCCGGCTGCGAGTTTTCTTTTCTTCCTTTCTATTGAGCCGCAACCCACACAATAATTCCTTTGGCAATATTTAATGGTAATTGGTCACGTAACACACTATGCTTTATCCATTTACACGCAATTTTTCAGATAGTGTTAACGGCTTGAAATCGCGGTGCCGAGAGCAAAATCTGCGGTATTAACTCCACCATGTAGCGTTACTCCAATGGAAATACCTCATGGACGGTGTACGAAAAATGCATAACACGGACTAATGTGTAAATAAATGCATGAAGTAAACGTCGAACTTCGAAGCCTTCGGGCACTGGTTATCGTCACTTGGTTTGTTTGAATTGAGCCGTAGTTTTTGATAGGCTACTATTGGCGTCTCGGGCGAGTGGTTGAGGGGTCTTACAAACAATTACGAGAAGTAGAATTAGATAATATTTTTCGACATGAGAAAGAAACGATTAGAGACGGTACCGCACCAACTTCGTGGTCAAATTGATTTGTAAACTATTCACGAAACATGTTCAAAGAAATAAAGGTGCCGGGAAGGCGTCGCCCTGATTAGTTCAAAGTAAGAACTCGAACATCATGACATACTTGAGCAATGACACCGTTGATGGATACGGGACAAGCATCGTGAATCGCCATTATTAATGAAAACGAGCTAGCTTCCAATTAAGTTTTACGATAAAAGTCTGACTAAATATTTTACTGACTGTTGCCGGACTTAAGGTTCTACATTTGTTAGACTGATATGTTTTGACTGTTCGTGCATGACCAGTTTACTCTCCCTAGTCCTAGACCAATCATATTTCCAAAAGGAAAAAAAAATCAGCTCATGTTCGAGGTTCCACTTCAAGGCCTTGGTGAATAATTCTTTGAAAATTGGTACACTTGAATGATAACATCTACGACATGGTAATTTAATTAAATCTTGAGTGACATTCTAAGTATTTAACCTAACTTGTTACTAACTTGATTGGGCAGTAATTACAATACTTATTGTCTATGCACCCCTGAATTGAAATGCATTAGCTTTAAACTGCTTCTGGTCCCAACTAAGTTGCCGGTCCTGCTTGCTATGCTGCATATGCACTCATATGCTTTGTAAAAAGCTCGTTCTCAAGCCAAATTTGGTGGAGCTTTTAAAAAGCTCTCCTGCAGCTCGCCTCAAGGAGCCTAGATGAGCTTTTTAATGCTCCTCTGCAAATTTCAAAAGACAGAAGGTCTGGATTGCTGTTTTGTTGACATGGCGTCCTATGTTATCCGCATTTATCAGCATTTGGGTTCACACTTTTTCATCAGTTCTTGAGGGTAAATTTGTCATTTATTACCACCATTACGATTTTTTTGTTGCCAGTGTGTTCCTCAACATATACAGTTAGTTAGTTTGTATGATGTATGCACTATTTTGTCACCTTACCAAAATTTTATGTGTGCAAAAAATTGTGTGACATAAACATTTACATTACATATTGTCAATTTTTGAGGGAATGACCCAATATAAATACTTGTAGGTCTTCAGCGATCACAAACTTCTAGTAGATTGATACACACCCCCACACCATACACAACAATAATACCAAATGCAAAACCCATAGTATTAAAATGTTGACTCACAGGACACATCCCGTCAAAAAATGACCAATCTACCCTTTCACTTTTATTTGGTTACAAACTTCAACATTAAACTTTGCTTTATGCTTTCAATTCAGTACTGTTTCATAGTACACCCAAAATTAATTTTAATCTCAATAACAAAATCATAATAATAAAAAAAATGAGAATTTGTGAATTGCAGACTCACCACCAGACAGAAACCGTGTCTAATGTCCATCAACCAGGCATGTTTTCTATCATACCTCACACGACAACATGCGTATGGTCTACACTTGTCATTTCTTGCCCACCCAAAGGTGCATCTTGAATTTTTTTGTATAGTTAGTTGTGATAATGTTACGGAACCACCGCTGGATGGCATCCCGTCTGCTTGTTTGTCATGTGCTTTGCGAGGATGGTCCCTTTTTTTTTGTGCTTATTGTTTTTATCTCAGGCTGCTGTCGTCCATTGATCAAATTATTTAGTTACTCAGCGGAATGTCTTCTCAGATTGTCTGTAGCGTATGCCGATATCCCAGTAAATTATTTTATTTCAATTTTCATTGTTTAAATTATTTCTGGTACACGCCCAAATTGCATGCCGATTGGGCCAAAAAATGTAAATTTTCATTCAGTATGTTCTAAATTTCAATACTTCCTATCATATTCTCATTTACGATGTATAAATGCCTACCCACACTTCAGTCGCGGGCTATTCATCATCATTGCTACTTATCTATGTGCTTAACAATCTTTGTTATTGTTACCATAAAATTATTAATATGCCATGTACAGTGTATAGTAAATTTTGCTTCCGATTTTGCTATGTCTTATTGTTCTGTATTTTTTTTTTATGCCGGTTTCATATCCTTTTGTATTCATGAATGTTCATTTTCTGCGCTGTAAGTTTAGGTTAATTAATGCATTAACTGGTAGACCTCTGGATTGCTTGCCGTCTGGCCCCCGTCCTGGGCTTTCACCATCTTGCCTTTGCGTTTTTCTGAGTTTTTTTTTATCACCTGAGTCAGACAAGGTTTCCCCAAGCGAATATGCATGTTCTATGACGGTCTGTATCATATGTTTGGCATCCCTGCTAAACCCTTCTTCTGTTTATTAATATATTGAATTCATTTTGCTTTTTGGTGGCTTATCCCTGGACATGTTTTCACATGAAATTGTTCATCCACCCACCACGCTTCTGCACATACGTTGTTTATTTTTAGTTACTCAAATTTAATCTCGTTATGGTCATTAACATCCTAACCCAATGTTGTCATTGGTCTATTTGTGCTGGATTTAGAATCAAGTAATCCAATCTCATGTCTAAATTTCTTTCGTTTCCGCCTTATATAAAAAAAAAGTTAGCATTTTGCCTCTTTTGCTAAAATATTCTAACGTTGTGTTTGGGGTGACTGAATGACGTTTGTTCCTGCCTGCCTATTTAATTATTCGGGCTCTTGCTTTAGCCCATAGTGCATTTTTCCTTTACGTCCTTGGCACTGTACTCAAAATTCATTGGGGTGACCGTCACCATGTCATCCTCAACACCCTGCCAATATTTATTTTCACTTCCCTTTCTTTATTTTATTATATCTATCTCTTTGGTTCTTAATTTTAATTACTCCTTCCCACTTAGATTTACCGACATTTGTTCGTATCGTCTTATCTATACCATATATTTGGCCCATCCTGTTTTTTTTCCATCTGTAAATTTCCACGATTTAAATGTTTATGTGTCTTTATTCTTACTCTCACCACCCTCCTTGTAGTTCTCAACTACTATCCCTTTTACACCCCGTACAAATACATTCTTTTTCCCCTCCATTGTTTTTTTTTCTTGTAATTTTGCTTCTGTTTTTGGTATTGTTTCCTTGTCCTCCTTTCTACATACTATTCTTCTGACTACTCAACACTTTCGCTCACAATCCTACTAGTACTGGGGGTTTCATTCTCTTTTCTTTACATCGTCCTCCACAACTTTTTTTTCATCTTTTCAATGTATCATGCCTGCCTACTCTACAACATCCGTAATTACCCTTTCAAAACACGTTCTCCAGAATGATGACTATATGCTACACTTCATTGAATTCTTTACTGACACCAAATTAGCATTACCAACTTAAATTCCTTATGTATTAAGCCACTCCTATCTGATCCCATATCTTCTGAAACTTTCCATCCATCTATTTCAAATTCACTCAAAGTCTCTAAAACATGAATTCACTAATTATACAGGGAAGATAGGCTTCAATACCTGACAAACTCATTTCCGTGATTCATATTTCGCTTTTTCACTTAACTGACTGGCCGTAGCATACTAAACATTTTTTTCAAAAAAAAAAAAAATGATGCATTTTCCCGATTATTTGAACCACTAAATCACGACATTCTCTATTCTCTCTCGCCCTTTTCAGAACATGCTTACAAACAAACACCAAATCCCCACCTCATTTTGATGGCTATAGTTATCTCAAGGGCCCACATACGGGTAGGGGAAGGGGTGTATCCTGTATATTAATACTCAGTTTTCTCATCAAGTACTTGATATTACATTGGGGGTCCTGAATCTGATACACTATTATTGATTACACAAGTACTCTCTCAAATGACAACCTAACACATGGTTGTGTTGGTGTAATTTCATATGCCCCATGAATATCCCCTTCACCATTCAATACAACTATCAACCACTCTGGCGGCCGAACTCAAAAGAAGCACAAAGTATCTTCATTGTGGTGACTTTATATCCATTTAATTAATTATTCAACTAGTCATCCTGTTATGAATTTTATCAACACAACACTTTAAACTCATACATTTTTAAAATAAATCGACCTATCCATAATAACTCACACCTCAGCCACCAATAATGACAATGTTAATCACCAATTCACCGCTACCAATTCCAACCCCGGTATTTTTTGTCACTGATAGTTAGCGACCACTATCCCTATATCTACATTACAACCATCAATCTAATACCTAAACTAAAACTACAATCTACAAACGTTACTATAGAGAACACATCGCTATACTAAATTATTAGAGTCGCCATCTTTGCTCGGAAACATGGGAAAAAACCCTTATCACAAACAGACGCAAATAAATCATATACAAACTTTATGCTACTTACTCAAATATTTTATGATGAGTCCTTGCCGATCATAATAACACTGTCGAACAACAGCTGTAACACCCCTTGCTACGAACGGGTATTGCTAGATCGATCAAGCGTAAACATAATCTCAATAAGGCTTATCTAAGAAAAAAACTGATTAGGCTAAACACACCTACAACAATCACAATAAGCTCACACACACTAATCGTTAGCAAAGAACGACACTATATCGAACAGTTTAAATAACTTAAACATAACTTGAATCAAACTTGGAAATTTCTTATCCCATCATAGGTAGAAACAAGGGTACAATCTCCCAAACACCTTTACCTACAACACAAAACAACGTTACTGACCCTTTATTGATATCACCCGCACTTTTAATGATCACTTTCAAACCTTGGTACAATCTGAACTGCAAATATCCATCCCTCCAGCTAAAAGACATTCCATCACCAATCTAAACAATAACATCCCAAACTCCATTTTTCCTCATCCAGTTTCTGTTGATTAATTATACAAACTCTCCGAACCTGTTAAACCATGCAAAAGTGCTGGGATTGATAATATCGATCCTGGTATTGCTAATAACACTTTGATCACATTGTAACTCCCGTTTGTACATATTCAACCAATCTCTTAGCACAGGCGTCGTTCCCAATGATCTAAATCTGCTAAAGTTATTCCAGTTTATAAAAGTAAAGTTCCTCATGACATTACAACTCTAGCCTACATCTCCTTTCCTCGTATGCTTCTCAAAGATTTCTTGAAAAATCATGTCATCGCCTCTTTACATTTCTGAATCAACACACTATCCCTCACTCAGACGCACAATATGGCTTTAGGCCCAAACGCTCTACATATATTCCTTTCTTGCAAATTGACCACTAACCTCACCCAAGCCCAAAAAATAAGAAACAACATGGGAATTTTTCTGGAGCCCTCCCAAGGCGTTCGATAACCTTTTGACCATGATATTCCTTCTCCTCCACAACTTAAAACTACGGTGTAGGTGGTATGCCTTGGATATGGTTCAGAAATTACCTCACAACCCGTACGCATTTTAGTCCGCCCACTCCTAGAATTCCCAACGCAGAATTAACCCGTCGAGTTCCACAGGCTCAAATATTTGGCCCGTTGCTTTTCATCATTTATATGAATGACTGCCTCTGTTCCAACTCACTCAACTTATTCTTTTTGCCTATGATACAAATATCTTTCTCTCTGATCCCAACTTTAGACTCACTTTTCGCTAAAACAATACTAGAGCTTACTAAAATTACTGATTGGTTGTCGTGGCAATCAATTGTCCTCTTGAGATTTCACAACACACTAATGCTATTTTAAACTCAAAATACCAACCATAAAAATAGTGTTTCATCGACACAGCCCAAAGCCTATCTCACAAGTCATAGACCAAAAATTTCTTGGGAGTTATTTGACGAAACCTAACGTGGGAACGAACCACATCAACAATGTAATCCACAAGGGCTTCTCATGCTATTGGTACCATCTACAGAGCAAGCACCCCACCAACACCTCCACCCTGTATTCTTAAGACCCTTACGACCTATTGTGCTTCCCTCATTTTACTGTATTGTAACATTATATGGGCATCTAACTATCAAATGGGCCATTCTCATCACACAAACTCACCCTACAGGGCGCCACACACTCCCCTTATTTTATTTCACTCAATAACCGCTAAAAATAACGACATTAACAAACTAAAAGCACTCTTTATGCATGACTTTAATCATAATACTTGCCTTTAAACTTTACTATTATTTCATACAAATAAGACAATCATATTATAATACTAGACAGCTGGTCCATTTCCATCTTCCCTCTACTTCCTCTAACCCAAAAACTACCAGGAAAAACACTATAATCAGTACCACGGTGCTAAAACTTGGAATGACTTCAAATTCATCATCTCAATTGCTAATAAAAAACTTTTCAATCACATTGAACATACCGTGTCATTGATCTTTATAAGATATAATCTCTTCCTTCCTGCTTAAATCATCACTCTATTTCACACCCTCACCTTGTCGTCTCCTTTCTCTATTCAGCACCCTCAACATCCTTTTTTTCTTTTACTCTCATATCCCAGTGCATGCATCGTTGAGCAAAATCTATTGAGTATCAGATTCTTTATCACCTTCTTTCGTTTCAGTACACTTTTTTTTTGCGAGTTGCTGTGTCTTTTATGTTTTTTTTTTTTTTTTTTGGTTAATCAGGTAACTACTTATATCACACATATCCACAAAAAAACAACCAAACTCTGTATTATTTTTATTTATGTGCATCGCCCTAAAATTTATGTTCGCAATTATATTGACATTTTTCCCTTACTCGGAGCATGGGTTTCCATTATAACCCTTCTCCTCGCCCGCCCCATGATTCGTCACTTTTCTATTGTAATTAATGCTCGTGATGCGTGGCGGGTGCGGGGATTTTAGTGCATTTTCGCCTATCGATGCATATTATTATATATCAGTACTTTTCTATAATATGATCAAAACTTTTCTTGTACTCTTTTATATTTTCGTTAAAAAGGGCTACCGACTTAAATAAGCCCTTCGGTTTTTGTCTATCGTAGTCCTAGCACATGTTATAATATATGTTTCATTATGTATGTTTTTGTATATTTGCTAAATAAACTTGACTGAACTTGAAACATGAACTGTTCAAAAGTCTGATACTTTTGATGATACAGAGCCATGGCCCATGTCACATTGAGACCTTTTAGTCCTACCCTGATGGAATGACCCCGTATTACACCCTCAACACAGATCTAAAAAGATCAAATAACAAATAGGAAAGCTGAGTGTGCTGTCAATGATTGAAAGTGAACCATGCGAACAAATCATTGGAGGTGGTATCAATTTGATTCACATTGCATCTCAAACCGGCGGTACAAAACTTTTGAAAATGCCAGCCTCCTGAGGTTACAAAATAATTAATTTTATTTATAAAGACTTGTCTGAGGTGTAGACATACTATACATATCCTAAACAATCAATAAATATTGAATTTTGTCTAACATAATATCGCGATCAACATACTCCTATTTTTGGCATCTATACCTAATTATACCTCAGTTGAATATCATGCCTGTTAGCACTCAAGCTGTGTTCTGAAAGGTCAAGTTTCATTCCGATCCTCACACTTGCAGCGGTGTACATTTCAAGACTATCTTCTTACACCACGGCAGGGCAAAAAATCCAAAAAGGGGCTGATTTAACACATTGACTGATCGTGTTTGATTTCCCGATTTCCCCTCAAGATTTTTTTCAGAGGGAGCAATCTGCCCCACCTGGCTACGCACTGCCCCTGCCACCATCTCCCGCTCCTTTGGCTACATCTACAACTGACTGATTGCATGATACGCTACCCATTTTTTAAGAATCATCATTGCTCTTTGCACGTGCAATTGGACGTTTTAAAGTTCTATGGAGTTAGAAAATCCAATCTCTTATCTCTATGCTCTATGCCTTTGTACTAGTGAATGCTTACAAGAACGGATGTTAATGGAACTACACACGCTGACATGGAAGTCTATGAAAGACTGAAATCGATGCTTGCCACCGCACAGACTTTATCGATCTTATTATAATGTATACCTAAACGATAACAAATTTTTATTCGAAATTGTTCCCATGTCATTTCTGTGCAATATACAATTGAGACTACGGTGGATGGTGCTCCTTTCCAGCATTGTCTCGATCAGTAGGATGACAGGATTGTTAAGATGGACCACGGTACGTATGGCATTTTTGAATCCTTCTTGGTCTCCACTGTGGTCTCCACTGTGGTACCTTTATGATGGCAATTACCCTTGTAAGTCTTTTTATATAATTATCTATGTTCCTGTCTTTTGACGATAGAGGCTATTTTTAAATCATAAATACATTTTTAAGCTTTTTTTGACTTTACCTGATGCTCTTGTATTTTGGACGGTAGTGTGTTGTAACAGTTTTGATTTTTTTGTAGAGGTAGTTTCACGTTTGCACATAGGAATTTGTTTGCCGATCCACATTTTACCCATCCTCGCAGATTTTTCTCTGAGAACTTCAGTTTCCTTGTACATCTACATCAGAATTATTTAAGCTCTGAATTTTAGTGTATTGTAACAGCATTAGGAGCACTTCGGTAGGTATTTCGCGGCTTTATTTAAATTTAATATTAATATTAGCAACAAATACACAGGTACTTACTTAGGCTTACGGTTCAAATTTATCACTACTATATGGCGCCAATTCACATCTCGCAAGGTTCCAGCACTTGTAAAATAAAGATGGCGCATTTGGTGCTCCCATGCGGTCATCATAACGTTGATTCACTCTTCATGTTCCTGTTAGCGAAAGTATCAGATACAAATCCCGTCTTTATAGTGTATAAGTCCTCTCACGACGGCTCATCCTACCTGTAATACTGATGGTCTAAATTTGTATAATCTATTGGATAGTAATTTCATAGTACAAACGAGGCTAACGGTCTTCTTTCTGATGTTTACACAGCTGTTTATTTCTCGTACCAAGCACTGTAGATTTAAGACAGCTTTAGCTGTGGAACAAGCTTCCCTTTAACATTAGAGAGGCACCTTCCACTAGTTTCTTTAAAAAACGGCCACTGGCGGGGCCCCTGAAAAACATACTTTTTTCTGATGTTTTACACTTTTTGTTACTTTTGGATTTTGTTAGTTTTTCCTTATTTGCTGTATGCCATGTTGTATATTAGCCCTAACCCGGACGGGGTCGTTTTGGCGCGACCTCGGACCAAATGCAACAGGTGCAATCTATTTTTATTTTTAACGCCCAGATGCACGAGAAAACAAATTGTTTGCCGTTAACATTTCGGCATCTCGGCCGTTTTTTTCCCGGCACAGGAATAGCGTAGGCCTACAGTCGTTCAGGCCCATATTTGCCAAACGAGGAACATCGCGTCATTTTCGCGGAGACGTCCCAGATGCAACGAGGAACATCGCGTCATTTTGCCGCCGGAAGACGGTCCCAGATGCCACAGGAAATCGCATTATTGTTCCGGAAAGGCGCCCAGGTGTTGCAAACTGAAGCATCGCGTGCAATGCATGAGAACAAGGTGATCCTCAAATAATCGGATAGGCCTAGGGCCCGTTTCACCGTAATTGCCAACTTTTTGACTTTTTCATTTAAACCTATTGCTTTTTTTACAGGAAGGTGATACAACGTCCCTTTTTGTGTTTTTACCTTAGATCTCTACTAGACCTACCCATCGCAATAGCTAAACCAACTTATTTGTTCTTGGTTTTCAGGAGACAGCCCACACAAAAATGGTCAAATTTGACCCGATATTGGGGCGTCAACCCAAAATACATGCCCTTTTGTTTTCAGCAGCCATATTAGCTATGTAGAACCTGTCAATTTTTGCCTTTTGAGTTCTTTAGGCAACTTTGACACCATTTTATTACCATAGTGAAAATAAGGTTGTAGCAGAAAGGTGTCAAAAAATTTATATGAGCACATCAAAAGTTGAGTGTTGGACGTGACATTTCCGTTCCATTGAATACCATTTATTATTCACTACACTGCACTCCTGTGGTGGATATCCCTGTGGCATTTTATTGTCATCATTTTAACAAAGACAATCCCTCATGATAAGCCCACACAAAATTATATAACTGGCCTTGAATTAATTCAGATATGTTATTTGAATCTTGTCACGGCAATTTACCGTTCACAATTTTGTCACGTCCGACACTTTTTGCAGAAGCCTGTTGTCTTTATGAAGCAAGTTCTATGTTTGTATTAACTCTCCGAGAGTGATTTCACTCTAACTCTCAATCTGTACTAAAAGTTTTTGTAAAACCACTGTTAAAATGACTTGTAGCCTCATCAACTGACATTTTCCGTTCACCACCAGTCACGTCCAACCACATTTGTCACGTCCAAACACACTCGCGTTGCATATCTCAAAACGAGGAGGTCTGCAACTTTAAATTTAAATAGTATGTTTTCTAGTTGTTCCATGGTTATGACTACCAACTTTCTTTGAGGTGTGATCAGTTTTAGTAAATTTTCAAAATTGCCTCCGTTCCACATTTTCCAATTTGTTTGTCACGTCCAACGCAAGCTTCAATCAAAGCAACCATGCAAATCTAACAGCTTTGGAAATATGGAAGGGCCTGAGGATGAAAACAAGATTCACTAGGGGAAGTTAGAAGTTTTTCACTCTTTATAGAAGCTTGAATCAGTTTTTGTTTTTAATAAAATGTAAAATAAAAGATTTTAAGTCAAAATTACTTCCCTGTCACGTCACCAACACTTTGGATCAGAAGCTACTTATCTGCTAACTCAATGGTTGAGATTTGCTTGCATTCGTTACAAATGTTCTCCCACCGAACAACTAATCATTCATGAAACGTCTCTCTGCTCTGTTACTTTTTTGATTTATAATAAAACTTTTTTATGGTCAGAACCTGTTTTGGGGATAATAGAGCAAAACAAAAATGTAAAGAAAGTGTTCAAATTCCAAGCGTCAATGTTCATATTTCAACTGGTATTGCCCGAAGTGCTTACTTTACTTTATGATGAAGACAGGCTCCTCGGATTTTCTTTTGGCAATTAATCTAAATTTCGCTTTAAAACTATTTGCATTTTTTACAAAAATGGCTCAATTTTCAAACTCTCCTGATTAAAAAAAGTAATAAAGGAGAAAAGATTCAGGTGTGCTTTCTATTTTTTCGCATTAAAATTTATAGTCTTACCCATTGGAAGAACCAATAGCAAAGCTTGACACTATGTTTGAAAAAATGACCCCAGGTTGACAAAAAGTTGGCAATTACTGTGAAAAAGGGCCCTAACACTCGATCAAGAGAATGGATGCGTACTGCACAATGATCTGCATAAATCTGTAGCTTATAGTTCGTCAGTCGTGCGTGGGGCGCTATTACTCTACGTCATGCTCCGGGTTTACGTCATGATGCATTTATGCATACTTAATATAGCTATCGAAAATGGTGGCGCTATCACCATCGATATCGAAAATTGTCTATGGGCATTGTACACAAGTGTCCCCGCCTGATGAGAAGCATTGCGCCTTCTGCGGCAAACGTCCGCAATGCAATGAAAGGCATCGCATCATTTTCCCAGAATGACGGCCCATGTGCAACGAGGAACACGCATCATTTTCCGGACAGACGTCCCATATGCAACGAGGAACCTCCGCGTCATTTTCTGGAAAGCGTCCCAGATGCAACGAGGACATCGCGTCATTTTCCGGGAAGACGTCCCAGGTGCCATGAGAGTCATTTGCGCGACAAAACTAGTTGTTGACGGCCGAGATGCAACGAGAAACATTTTCGCGACCGGTTCCACGTTTTTGTTGCACCTCAATGCGTCTTGGGCCTCGTTAGGGTTATTTTGTATTTATTTAAGTCATGTTGTTGTAAAGCGCTGTGTTTCCTCTCAGAGGTGGCCATATTAATTATTATTTCAGATGATAACTCTGGGGGACGCGGCGAGGGATCATGATTTTTCCTTTTAATATATATTATTGTCATAATTGGTTAATTTTTCTTTTTTTAAAAATTTTTTAAGTGATTTTAATAACCACATATGAATTCAAAATTTTGGTTTGGTAAATTGGGACCAATATGAAATAAAATGGCTGCAAAAGATCGTATTTAAAAAGTAATATTACATGTATATTTGGATTCTTGACCTGCCTGAGAAAACAGGTATATACACAAAAAATCAAATTGATATCATTATTTTATGCAAAGCTAGATAACAAAAGTACCAGTTTTATTAGATTGGCGCCAGGTTGGAAAAACACAACATGATTGACACGAATCTTAAAACGTTCTAGCGTCAGCTACCCCTGAAAAACAAGCATAGACACAAAAAATCAAGTAATATCGGTATAGTACCCGAGATACGGGCATGAAACTAAAAATGGCGGCCTTTTTAAAAATGGTCATAATCAGCCGCCACAGGTCCTTCAGCTGCGGGTCCTGGTTTGAAATAGTTATCATAGGTCCATATTAAGGGGTCCCAAGTGTCATTATTTTTCTATAACAAAAGTGCACAATTTTTGCTTATCCTCTGGCCTACTAGAAGTATTTTTTAAACCTTTTTGTCATGTCTATCAAATCTATAGGCCTATCAAATTGAACTGGTATTTTTTTTTCACCTAAATATGTGTTCAATTTTCATTTGCATGATTTGTTCAGTGAAAGATATGTGAGCGGATCTGGGAAAAACCGCACACATGGAAGGGAAATTTATATTTTGAGTTTTTACTATTATTGCAAAGTGTGAAAATATTAAGATTCCATAACTGTTTCGGTGAACGTCAATGAGAGTTGCTTTTGAAGCAGATCATGACCATAATGTAGGATAATGTTACCTCTACTTGGAATACCAACAGCCTGTTTATGACTCGGAGTAATTTCCACACATTTCGCGAAATAGATATAAAACTGGCGATTCAATGCAAGTCTAGTATTTTCGATCATCGTCTTCGACACAGAAATCGATTCACTTTCAACCCTCCGATTTTAAATAGAAAACCTTCGGATCGACCATTTGGCAAGTCTCTCTGTTAATGTTTACACTGACATATAAATGGTGCGTGGTCCGATCGTATTTGGGACCCCCTGATTTACCCGGAAGTAGTAATCGATTTTGATATCAGATGAAAGGCCATATTTTTCTCATTGTGTCCTGAATTTGAGCCCTCAAATCCTTTCATGCCCAAGATATAACAAAAAACGCCGTTAGTGGTTAACCACCAATATGGCACGTATGAATAGGGCTTTGCAATGTGCCATTATGCTTCTACCATCAAAACCGACAAGCTTGTTTCCCACAGGTACTTGATGGGGGCGCATGTGCAAGTGGCCAGGCCTCTCATATAATAGAGCAACACAATAGGGCGTTGCAGGCAGGTCAAAAGGTTACTTGGCCAGACCTGCCTCCAGAAAAACCAAAGCATGCAGAGAATACACAAGAATCACCTGTAGACAATAGTGAAATGTTCGGTGAACCAGGTGCATGCATTGTATTCCTCGCATCCTTGGATGATCGGGAGGGCAACCACAAGTCCATTCAATATAATTTTACCTCCAGTGCAAGGGGCCCTATAGAATAAATCGCGGAACAAGCACCTTTAAAGCAGTTTGTAATGATAATACTAAACCAAACTTCCAATGAATATCACAAAGTTTGAACAATACTTGAATTTTCGAAATAGCTGACGGCTGTCTTTTTAACAGATTCTTGTGGTCGACTGCCAATTCACGAGGAAGAGGAAGGACGGCCACTCGGCGGGGGGACGCTGATTAGCCGCTATCTTGAAAGACTCGTAGAGCAACACAGTTTTTATCATAACTTTGCAAATATTTGACTAAGACACGAATTAACCCCACCATCATTTTAATGGAAAAATCATCATCGTCCCTTTCTGGCATTTGTTTTTGAAAGATTTGTAAGTTACAAAATCTATGATCATGGCGCGAACAAGAACATGGGTAAAGGTGAAACGAGAGATTTCACAAATCAGGTGACCCTAAAAAATCAAAAAGTATTGATTTTACCCGGAGTAAGCATTCCATAAAAAATAACCCCATCTAAAATGATTAGCTGAGAAATTTTTTTGTACAAAAATTGGTGAAATTTCTAATTTCGTATAGGAGCAAATACAAAATTCAGCCTAGTTTTATATTGAATATAATGTATATATCATGAATGGTGTCACCTTGTTTTTTCTATCTTTTAATACATTTCTGTAGCCCACTACAAGTAGTTTCGGTACCACAACACGGGTTGTATCCCCTAGGTATACAACTGGGGTGCGGGCAATTATGGCCAGGTCAGCGACCAAAATTATGTACCTTTCCAGACGGCAATAATGCATGCAGACGTTGGGCACACATATGCCAATTGAGGCAATATCATTAGGGAACTAAGGTAACTAAGAACTTTGGGTTTACTATCAATGCGATAACTCACGTCTTGACGGGAAAATCGGCCAATTTTTCGTGGCTTTCTACCAGGATCTATCGCAGCAGCGGCAATGTGTTTATATCTCTCATTGTCCTTCCGAGGTATAATCTGGAGAAACGCTCTATGGCACTGACTGATAGAGGTCAGGTTATATGGCGTATCGGCTGCGACAGGCCGCCGATCCCCGTTTGCAATTTTCACGTTCGTTCAACTTGCTCTGTTTGGCGCTTTAGGTGATTGCGAATATTGCGGACTACAAGAAGGGACAGTAGCATGAAACGGTCACCAAGCAACTCACTTTGCTAAGACGACGACATCACGGTTAGCAGTCTAGTCAGCAGTTGTTAAATCATTCTGTACACGCGACGCAGTGCATTTTATCAGTACCCGTAAAAGATTTTCAGTAATCACGGGTGACGTTAAGATTTAAAAAAGAATTTAGAAGAGGTGTACTCTAATTGTTCAAATTTGTGTTTTTGAAAAACCCTGCATCGCAACTTCGCTGTGCCAACATGCCTGGATGCTAATTTTCACTCTGCGCAGCAACAACGATATGATTTGCACTATGCCAACAGCAAATGCAATTTTGACAGAGCGTTCCCGGATGGTAAACGAAAAGGAAGGAGCAACCACATTGATCAACTTGAGACTGCAGCGTGTCCAGTAGATTGGGTAAGTATTTTCATTGCATTTTCGGCATGTTCCCTAGTTCCGGGAACCTTAGTCGTTTTTTGACATGGTCGTCGGCACGACGTAAAGGCCAATAAGCATTGAAAAGGCCGTAGCAATCAGCACTGTCTTAAGTATGGACTTGTCGACGCAGTGCGCGTCGGAAGTCAATTACATTTACACTAAGAAAAATAACCCTAATCTAATGGCCGCAGTATTTATCATGGCACCTACTGTATTGTTATTATCTCCTGAATCTGTTCTTCGATGAAAATTAAAATATAAGTCTGTATTTTGGAGATATTCTTGTCGGGATTCGGCTGCATGATTTGCTTGTGTATGTCGTCAGACTAGAAATGAGGGTGCATTCGTAAATGTTGAAATTGCAAAAGATTGATAATGACTCGTCTGACCTGCCAAAATTTCAGTATGACTCCGGTTGTAATATGTTACCCCTAACAAATTCGACATAGTTACGATTCATAGAATTGCTACTGTGGCTTTACTTACCTGTCGATGGGGCGTTGATAGAATAAATCAAAATTTGCAAAATTAATGTACCTCACCCCATGAATAACAAATTGGTGTTCCTGGATAGATATTATGGCCACTGACTGTATAGAGGTCAGTGAATATGGCGATCGCTGCGACAGCCGCCGATCCCGGTGCAATTTTACGTTCGTTCAAACTGCTCTGTTGGGCTTTAGGTGATTGCGGAATATTACAGACTACAAGAAGGGACAGCTTGAAACGGTCACCCAAGCAACTCCCTGTGCTAAGACAATGACACCACAGGTTTAGCAGTCTCGCTCCGAGTGTAAATCATTTTACACGAGACGCCAGTGAATTTTATCAGTACCCGTAAAAGATTTTCAGTAATCAAGTCGGTACGTTAAGATTTAAAAGAATTTAGACAGATGTGAATCTAAATTGTTCAAAGTTGTGTTTGAAAAACCCTGCATCGCACGTCGCTGTGCCAACGTGCCTGGATGCTTATTTTAACTCTGCGCAGCAACAACCATACGATTTGCATATGCTCAAACAGTCAATGCAAATTTTGACAGCGCGTTCCCGGATGGTAAACGAAAGCAGTAGCAACCACATTGATCAACGTGAGACATGCAGAGTGTCCCCAGTTACCTTGCGGTAAGTATTCAGTGGCATTTTCGGCAGTTACCTAGTTACAGGGAACCATTTACGTAGTTTTTTGACATTGGTCGGCACGACGTAAAGGCCCAATGCATTGAAAAGCCGTAGCAATCAGACACTGTATAAGTTATGGACTTGTCGACGCAGTGCTGCGTAGGAAGTCAATTAAACTAAGAAAAATAAACACTAATGGCAGCAGTATTTATCATGGCAAACCTACTTGTACTTGTTATTATCTCCTGCAATCTGTGTCTTCGATGAACATATAAATATTAAGTCTGTATTTTGGAGATATTCTTGTCGGGATTCGTGCTACATGATTTTACTTGTGTAATGTCGTCATATAGAAATGAGGGTGATTCGTAAAAATGTGAAATGCAAAATTAAAAGATTGATAATGACTTAGGTCTGACATGCCCGAAATTTTCAGTAGACTCGTTGTACTAATGTTAACTAACAATTCGACTAGTACTATTCATAGAGTTGCTACTGTGGCTTTACTCTGTCGCTGGGGACGTTTAGGATAGAAGATAAAGTCAAAATTTCAAAATTAATTTCATAAATTAACAAATTGGTGTTCCATGGAAGATATTACTTCCCTGTTAATATGACAGTCAACCACATCTCTGAAGATTAGAAATAGTGCAAGATTTTTGAAAGAAAAGATTTGGAAAAGCAAGCCTCTACTGTACCATTCAAACTTGACGACCAGTAAAAAAACAGGAAGCAGAAGTGTTGCTACCTCCCCTACCCATTGCATTTTGGGAGTGCG
>JAMKCH010032607.1:0-85187 GCA_023653785.1 Ophioderma brevispina
ATTGGAATTTACAGCTTAAGCAGTTTTTGAGAAATTGGAGTTTATCAGCTTGCACCACCTTTTTTGGGACACCCTGTATGCATGCCTTGCATGGCTGTGTGTTTATTTTGGTTCATTGCATTGGGTAAATATGAGCACAGATAATGTGTCATACATATGCATGTAAATAAAACCACATTCTGAAGCAGTGTGGGCCATTATGATTGCCCAAAACATATGAGATAACAGGGGCCTTTGTTCAGGCCGGCGCTTCCACTAGTAGTCTTTTTCAAAATCACACACAATCAAGTTCCCTCCCTTTTCCTTGATCCCATCCATCTTTGCCGTTCGCCTTTCCCTCTTAGTCTTTCCCTGTATCATTTCTCATTCCTGCTCTTCTCCTTCCTTTCCTACTTTCCCAATTTCTTGGAAGTTTGAGCTTAATTTCTCAGTTGGACTATTTCTTGGTAGCTTGAGCTTAATTTCCGAGTCAGACCTGTCTGTCCTCCTACCTGCTTATGCTACTGGTAAAATTACACCTTGTTTTGTTTACTGCACAATTCTACTCAATGTTACCAACTACCCAATTGGAACCTTCATGAGTGTGGAGTTGACTCTCCAACAGTTTGGAATAGGAAAATATTGCTTGATTAACATTTCAACAACTCACCATATCTTCTTGTACAGGAGTAGTGTACCGTTGTTGATTCCTTATCAACACACAGTTGATATGCAAATTAGCGTGTCATGGCGCAGTGTTCACACTACGGTACGCTTAAGTTCAACACATTGTTTGTCATGTTTGGAACTCTGAGTGCGCAAGGGCACCAGGTGCAAAGTGTAAAGCAACAAACATGCCAAAAGTATTGTTTTGCTTTAGATTTTGCTAAAATATATTACGAGGAAAGATTTCTGTCGAACTGGGAATATTTTAGTATTATGATTTGAAAAACCAGTACTCTAGGTTGGTAAACATGAGTATCAGGGAGGTAAATAACATTGAAAGTGGGTAGGCCATGGCCCACCCAGTTAATTATTTGACCCACCCAGTAAATTCAGTCTGGCCTGTGGCCCAAAATGGCCCACCCAGTTAATTAATTGACCCACCCAGTATATTATCTGGCTCTCCCAGTATATTATCTGGCTCTAAATTATATTAATGAAGTGGATCAATTCATGTGCAAAATTAACAAACTAGATGAATAATTTGGAATGTGAAAAAGACAAAATTCAATAAGTAACAATTTATTTAGCTATGATTCTCTAAACTGGTGTACCGGTAATTGGATGATTTTAAAATATTTTCTGCCAGTCTATACATAAATTATAATAAACTATTAAATGAACAAAGTTTTGCTAGTGATTTTTTTGTTGTTATAATAGTGAAAATAAAGTAATCAAACATTTTTTAAGTCATATTTATTATTTTTCTCCTTTTAAATGAGATTGAAGTCTCAGTCTTTTTAGGTGGATTGTGTAGCAAAATTATATAAAATGGCAATGTCCATCTAAAAAATATAGCACTGATTTTTTAAATTAAAACAAAAACAAAGAGGATTGAAATGTATTACGGTATCAAAGTGAATATCAACGTTTAAACATTTAATAATGAAACAATTTATTTTTGTTGATCAGAAATAATTGGTTCAAGAATTTAGAATGTCCAAAACCAAATTACATCAATGACATTCAACACACCATATAGTCCTTTACACAGTTCTCACTTTCAGTTTAGAAGGAACCGCTCAGTCTTGGTGGCAAAAATACAGTAATTTAAGCTGCGATTTAAGCCGCCCTCACGGAATAAAAATGTGCATCATTGATAGTGGCTTTAAACCAATTATGTTTTCATTAGGGATTTCGTGGGTGCCATGCCACTGCCTGAATAGCTCATTTTCAAGATCACCCCTGATTTTCCAAAATGGAAATATTTTGCACAGTTACGTCAACTGGCAATATTGGACAGCGTCAATTACTTCAGAGAGGAGGCAGAATATGTGGCACGATTCACCTGCTTCCTGAACAAACTAAGATAATCTTGCCTTTCATGTATACAGAAGGAATACAAAGACTTTATTTGTTTACTCGTATCCAAAACACGGGCACTCAAGCCTCAAAAGTCAGCAACGTTCAACTCACGTTTTACATGATTACTATTAAAGCAAATACGATTAGGCAGAATTTTTTGAGAGTTAATGTACCTTCGGAAAAGTACTAGAGGTGACACGATGGGATGAATCTACTATAGTAAACTGTACTGTGACAGTGAAAGGTAATGTTCAAAATTCTCTATTTGTCACAAAAGACAAATTAGTGAATGAAATGGCATAAATATGCTTACCTGTTGTCGATTCTATCAGCTTATAAAATAGAGTAAATTCAAACATTTTTGTTCAAAATATTTTTCCGACTGACCGACCCGACTCAATTAGCGATGTGCAACCCGAAACAGAAAATTATTTTTGAGGCTGCAGCTTATTCCAGCATCAGTTTGAATTCAGCTTAGTATATAGCTATGTGTCACAAATGAAAATAACTTACCATTAGTGTTGTCAGAGGCTTCCACTCAGTATTCGTATATGATGAAATGGAAATGTATCTAATATTAAACTGTGACTTTTGTTTATGTACACCATTTTGTTTACCCAGACCTGATAATATGGTTCAGATCTGATACCTAGCTCTAGTAAATTTGCCCAGGGGGCCACTCGTGTGCAAATGTTGTCAGCGCCCATGTGATATACAAATGTTATAAGCAATCACATGAATTTGATTTAAAAATGACCCTAAACTAATGGAGTTCCTCAACCTGACCCATCTGACACACTTGTGAATTTGGAAGTTACGGAATAAACCTATGCTTTATTCCATGAAGGGTTTCCGAATTAATAAGTGTGTCAGAAAAGTGTGTCAGATGGGTCAGGTTACAGAAACTCCCCTTAAACTCCTAGATAACAGAAGGCAGGGCTCATTATGTTAAACTCCTGGCTAAACTGTCAAATTTGGCATTTTGCAAGGTCACACCAATTTGGCACAGGTGTTTTACCGGGGGAGGGGGGCACTGACATTAAAAAGTGGTACATGTATGTGCGGCCCTTTACGTCTCTCCAGCAAATTCTAAGACCCCCAGCTGAAGAATATGATTCAGTTCTTAAAGGAGAACCCGTACAACGAATAATATTACACAATATACACTATAAAATAATTATTGACCACTTATCGAGTGGTTTCATACAAAAACGGAATTATATAACCCTAACAATGAATTAAAACCATTTAGTCTGACCATGTGCTATTTAAAAATCGCGCTAGTGTATAACGTGTTATGCGATACGACCGGCACGTTTAGGTCATACATGCCATAGGAAGTACACATTATGAAAGCATCATGTGGGAAGATGTATGACGCTACTGTGCCGTCCGTATCGCATAACACAAATACATATACAGTAGCGCGAATTTCAAATAGCGCATGGTCAGACAAAATGCTTTTAATTCGTTTTATGGTTAGTATAATTCCGTTTTTCCATGAAACCACTCCATATGTGTTCAATAATTGTTTTTATAGCGTATATTGTGTAAGTTATTCTTGATACAGGTTCTCCTTTAAGGTCCCCTATTGGGATTTTTTCCCTTAGAAGCTAACTTTTAACCAAATTTCAGCTTCCAAGCCTGCAAATTTCTCCAAATTTCAGCTCCCAAGCCCCTACTTTCAGCAACAAAAATCAGTTTGCAAGCCCCAAGTTCAGAAACAGGGGCTGCACATCCCTACTTGAACAAAAGTTGAGTACCCCGGGGTGTTTACAAGTGTTATTTTGAGTGACCCCGGGTAAATTTGTGGTTCTTGGAAACAGAAGATAAAATCTTTGTACTATTTATAAATTTTATTTACTCAGCTCTGATAACATGGTTCCAGGAATTGGGAGATAAATTCTTAGTACTATGCACACCATTTTGTTTACCTAGCCAATTCTTGGAAATTGAAGATAAAATCAATGCCTTATCATTTTTTCATTCACGTCCACTATTTTATTTATCCTTATATTAAATTGGAAGAGAAACTGAAGATAAATAAAATATACTCTTGATTGTTGTCATTACATTTGCTGTCCCCCAACCCATGACCCTAGTGATTTGAAATTTCCCAAAACTGGGCATGTGGGATGACTCACTACACTTATGAGCATAAAATATAGCATTAGCCAGGCCTGTATGCAGGGGGCAGGGTTTGCCAGTTTCTTCCACAGGTAAAAAAAATGCAGAAAAAACATGGTTTTTCCACTTGGAAGAAACTGAAAAAAGTCATTTTAAAATTCCCTATTTTAATGCTGTTATATTACCTTCAAAATTTTGATTAAAATATTTTATATCTCAATTTTATTTGAGAAAAGATTTCTCACAGGAAAAGTACTTTGTTATGTTGAAAAGAGAATAGGGAATTCCCCTAGAGTTGTTTGTGCAAAATGCACCTGTTAGATAGATTGCACAAGGGGAGAAATGGGATTTCCCCAAGAATTAAAACTTAGAAACTGAGTCAACTTGTTTATGCTTTAAGATCAAAACATTGCATGATCTGGGGGATTCCTCCATAGAGTTATATATGGGAAGTATGTAATTCAGATGATATAATTTATGTGGATTCCAATTGGTCAGCTAGTGCAAGGTTATGTTTATGCATGATGCTGTGGTAATGTCTATTTTAAGACTTGGGAACTTTGTGAAGTCAATATATAACTGGATATTTTGAGTAAGGACTCTGCCAGCATCCTCTAGTAACAAGTGGCTAGAAGTTATAGCTCAGGGGTTCTCAATTATATTAGCTGAAGGGCCAGAGAATGCTGAATATGATTGAAAGTTCCCTACTTGAGGGCCAGATACACCTGAAATTCTTATGTTTCCCTTTATATTTTAGAGCAAGTTGAGGGCCAAAAAGCAATGGTTGGCGGGCCGGATTTGGCCCTCGGGCAGCCTATGATTTGAACCCTCTGTTTTTTTGTTATAGCGAGTTCTAATCTGCAATCTGTAGCAGACCTGTAAAGTACCATAGTTCCAGGATTTATAATTCCATGTGAGCCGAAGTTGCTGTAATTATTCTACTGTCGTCTTTGAAGCCAAAAGTGCTGGGAATCAAAATAGGATTCCAATTGTGGACAGATAGAAATCGTGGTGATTATCTTGGACTGATATACTGTGGAATATTAGTGTCGTCGCGGGACTTATTTAACCTTGTCGTCTTGAACTGCTGGACAAAATTACCTTCAGGACTGAGAAGATTCCCATGGAATATATTACCTGAGGAGTTTTATGTGAACTTATGCGCTGTCATTTTGGAGTCTTCGCTGTGAGGACATATCATTGTTGAACTGCAACGCTTCTTGTGGACATTTGTGAACATTCTGGTGAACAATAAGTATAAACTAATTGTGTGTAATTTTGATATATGTAATATTGTTTTTGGACATACCAAATTCTTGATCCAATCTGATTAAAATCATTAAAATCTGTTATATTACATAAAATTCAGATCACTTGTGTACAAGGCTCATTTATTTGTGTTTTTCTGACCTTAGACTCCTACGAGACGTCATAACAATGCAAATGACTTGTATTCTTGGTTTTATATTATATAATGATTGGAATATACTGAAATAATTCAAAATAACCATTCAGGGAACCCCTATCCACCCTATGCTATTGCATAATAAAATTTGCATTGATTCAATAGGCATATCAATATAACAAAATGTATTGTGGACACTTTTCACACCAGAGATTCCAGGTATTCATGATGTTGCCAGGACTCCTTGATAGGGTTTGAACGGCTTCTATTTCTTCAAGCAAATGTTATAACCTTCCTGAAAATAATGGTTATTACTTTTATTCAGGATTTGTGTTTTAAAATTAACAAATTGCCCATACGCAGATTTTAAAACCTTTTCATTATGAGCACTGCACTATGATAATTATTAAAATGTGCACATGGAAAAATTTGTAAAACAGGTTACAATTATGATCTGTTATGTCACTTCCAAATTTCAATGGGAACACATTTTGTGTAAATTACCGGCCCTTAATTACCTGGACCCGTGCTATGTCAAATCATGGGCCTCACATACCAGGGAGTTTAGGGATAAAGATAAGCAATCACTGACCTCCCGTCAAGCAAGTGTGGGCACATGAGCTGATATCGGGTTGCAATTTCATTGATATACGGCCTCGTGGCGAGACACTCTGGCTAGAAAATCTAGGGCAATCTTCAGTCAAAATTGCTATGTCTCGCTTATTTTGAGAAGAAGTTCCAGTTGACTGGCCTAAAACAATGGAACCGCTGAAGCGAGTATGGGTCCCATATGACCCACTTTCACAGGAAAAGGGTTATCCACCTGCTTGGGTTCTTTTTGGATTACCAATATAGCCCAGGTGTCCAATTCATTGTAGTGCTTGGATGATTTGAAGTGCAAAGCAGATGAATATGGTGTAATTTAGTTTTATGTTCATAATACATACATTTCTTTATTTCTCTGAGTTTCTTCCAATTTCATCCAGAAGAAACTGGATGAAACACCTTTTTTTCCAGTTTCGTCCATTCTTCCAGGAAGAAATAGGTTTGTTCCGGAAGTTTCCAAACCCTGGCAGGGGGGTGCTGAGGTTGCAGTCACACTCCCCCAAAAGAAAATACCACAAAAGGGGGTAAAAGGTCCACTTTTTGCTGAATTATGTAATAAAATGGTCCAAAATTTAGAGAAATTTTGACCTGAAAGTTCACTTATTGGTGATGAGATGTTCAAAAAGTCCCAAAAAGGCCATTTTTGGGGGTCAGGTTAGGTCTGTATCCAGACCTTGGTTTTTGAGGGGGACTGGGGGTGGAAGGAATAGTCGAAAATAGGCTGATTTTGCATGTTTTAGCATGAACCCCGCCTCTGGGGACACACGCCTCGAAAGCACCCCCCCAAGATACACCACTGTAAATTAGGTAGTAACCATGCATTTTTAAGTCAAAACTATTTCATCTTTAATGCTATGAGCTCCACCAATAATTTGCACCATATTTTATCCAAATTGGGACAACTTTAACATATGACCATGTACAACTGAAATTGTCACTTTTTATTGAGTTTTGTTGTTTTTGGCCTTTAAGTCCAAGACTTTAGGATGTAGATAGTACAAACTATACCTTTATGGAACAAATAATGTGGTATTCTTTTTAACATGATTGAATCAATTTACAAATTTGACCTAGCTGCATTGTCTTTGCTTTAAGGCACTCCATTTGCAGCACTTATGAATCACGTTTCAGGGGTCCTTCTCAGTCTGTCTACAGATTTAATCAAACCTTTTGTACTTGAGATGTGTTGCAAGTGTCTGCTAGCTCTTAAACTAATAAAAGCATTGTGATGTACCAGGATTTTATGCCATATCTGAAGTTGCTGTTTATATTGATCTTTCAAAGGAGTTCGATAATGCTAACAATAATAGTTATTTACCCATTTTGCCAGCAATTACTATTTTAGAAATTTATTATTTCTGCAATATGCAGCAGGGCCATTCTTCGGGATGTCACACACGTGACCGATTTTTATTTGCCTCCCATAACCAAACATAACTAGCAAAAGTGGAAATGTTATTTGGTTAGATTTTGTTTCCCAAACCGCACCAAAATAAATGTTTCCATCTTTTCTAGATTGGTGTTTTTTTTCAGGGGAGGCAATGAAGTTTCGGTACCGTGTGTGACTCCCGAAGAATGGCCCAGCAACAGTCCCCATTTGCCATTTTAGGGACTTACATTTATCTGATTTGCTTTCTTTTTGCTCTGTTTTGTTTCAGATTCATCTGTAATATGGATCACTCTTAGTGGTATAAATTTTCTTCTCAAGCACGATAATGCAAACAAGGGGGAAAACTGCCAGAGCCAAAGGTAAGATTTCTGCACTATTTTTCAAATGTGTGTGTGTCCCTCAGCAGTATCTTGTGACTATACAAGAGTGTATTGGTGGGTGTATTATGGGGTCCTTCTCAGTCTGTCTTTCTTGATACGAAAGCATGACCCACTGGTTAGGATATTGCCTTCTGGTGCTGACGTGACGGTCCTTGGTTCAAACCCATGGTAGGGTCACTTGCTGGGACTTAATCAGGGATTCTATTACCTTTACTGCCCATTATTCAAAAGCGCGCTCTTTGATTGGTTAGTTTACTGCCCATTATTCTGCGATAATGGGTCGCGATTGCACTCTAGTGTGTGATGCAAAGCGAACATTCTTTTTCGGCGCGTGTCACCATCACTAAAGGCGCACGCGCTAACCTTTACGCGGAGAAAACACGGCACGCGCTGTAAAGACGTAAACAACTGTTCCGTTTTTAGTAAGAAATTGCCATTTTTTCTGTTATTATTTCATTTATTTGGGTAATAGAATAGAAATAAAGGGTGTGATGTCCATGCTTATGCCAAATAATGTGTCCTCGGCAGTAAAAACATTTGAATAATGGGTCTCGGCTTCGCCTCGCCCATTATTCATGTTTTTACTTGCCTTGGACACATTATTCTTGCATAAACACGAACATCTTACCCTTTATTTCTTAAATAAATTCTGGATTTAATTTGTGCAATAACTGTCAATTGAAACTAGAGTTCTACTCTCCCTATGGTTCATTTGGACTTGGGCATACAAACCATTAAATATCACATCCTTCTGATGGGACATAGAGCTGATGGATGGTCCAATGTACAGAGAGTCATACCTGTATATGCCTATCACAAACAGTTATCCACAGTAAATCTGTGCCGGTCCCAGTAAATTCACTGTGCCTATTCATTATTTCAAAGGGTCATTATTCTGAAAAGAGCATGAAGGTCATTAATCCAAAGGGTTGTTTTTCCAAAGGTTCATTATTCTGAAAAGAAGAGGGGCATTATTTTGAAGGGTCATTATTCTGAAAATAATTTGACAGTCATTCTGAAAATGTCATAAGGGTCATTATTCTGATAAAAAGGGCAGGGGTCATTATTCTGAAGTGTTAGGGAACCCTAACCCTAAGCCCTAAACTCAAACCCTAATCCTAACCATTCGGATTAAAAACCCACGTTGCTGTTTTCGAATGAGTTTCAACTTAAATTTGGAATAATGCTCTTTTGTCTATTTTTGGAATAATGCCCCTCATGTTGAATTCAGAATTTATGACCCTTCAGAATTATGACCTTGAAGTAAAATGCAGAATAATAAACCTTTGGAATAACAACCTTTATGGTTTAGTGGAGACACAAGTATTAACTATGTCATCTGCATATTAAAGGCTGACTCAGAGATTTCCTGACTATATTTCATTATTACACAAAAAATAATATTTCGAAATCTCTGAGTCAGACTTTAAAGTACCTCATATGCATATGTTCTGATTGGCTAATAACAAAAAGGTAAACCTTCAGTAGTAGCTAGCAATGACCTATTTTCATGAGATTTGTTATGTGGTTGTTGGTGGACACAGCATTAGGCATTTGTTGTGGTCATTACCATATTATGCCTAGTAAGATTTCATTTGCATATTTATTCTTACTAGCTATAGCAAAAAAGTTAGCTTATATTCTTGAATATAGCGAGCACTCAAGCCTAGGCAAATACTTGGGCAATACTTAGGCACATAGAGGGCTTTAAACATTCAACTGGTTTAACTCCTTTTGAAAATTTCAAGTTTAGTAGCATTTGATTTATTTGAGGTTAGCATCACCAAAAATCCCTATGTGGGCATTTGTGTACAAATATATACACAAGTGTGCTAAAATGTTAATAATGGGTAAGATTACTAAAATAATCCCACAGAGCTGAAAGCTCCTTTGCATGGGAGTAGTAGCCACACGGGTACTCCCGTATATGGGTGATGGTGTTAAGATATGCGTGTGTACCTAGGGGGAGATTACCCCACTTTTCTTTTACAGCCGGCGCGATGTGGTACCCAGTGGGGGGTACTCCGAGGCTATCTTAACAGGTGCTGACAGGTACTCCATGAAGAAGCTGGTTGTGTATATGTATGTGTGTTATGTGTCTCTAAAATGTCGGGACCCAAATTTTAACCCTAATCCCCAATGCTATTCACATTACAGGCACAAATTTTCATGCCATTGCATACAAATTGTAATGGTCCTTGGGTACTTCCCCACAAATTACCTCAAACGAGTGGGATCAGTGGTCATCTAGCGGTCATTAGATGTCGATGGCCCCCAAATGGTCAGAATTTCAGCTTATTATCGTCGATCAATTTCTAATACTTAGCATACAGGGTCCTTGGATAGTGCCCTTATTTTGTGACCCTCAAGTGAACTTGGTGCCCTCAGGTGACCTTGGTGACTGCATGTGACCTGGGTGAAGGCATGTGACCTTTGTGGCCAAAAAGGTCAGGGTCAGACTTATAAAATTGAAGGTGTATCACAATGTCGATTGATTTGCAGCCCTAGGATACAATGGTCTTTGGGTTAGTTTCCACATGTTGGTGACCTCATGTGACCTTTGTCCCCATTAGCAAACCCCAAAGGCAGATGACAATGCTTCTGTAACCACTGTAGTTTCTTATTTTATTTTTAAATCTTGAAAATTACTGACATCTACAATATCGTATTTTGGGTGCTGCCACAATGTTAATACATGTGGAGCCGTTAGGGTTATAAATTCTTGTAGTGCACAGCAAACAACATTGAAATATCTATGATAATTGGCAGGTGATTTACAAAGCAAAGAGAAAAATTAAAAAAGAATGATATATCATTTTGCTCCTACGTTTCAGAGACAATTTGCTGTAGTGCAGCGGGCAACAATGCAAAAGCCGTCTCGAATCGCCTATTTCGTCACAGTTCAACCCTCAACTCTTCACGTGTGGATTGTGGAAAAAGGTTAATTATATCCAAAAAAATCAGTGAGTAGGAAACTCCACTGCATCAAAGACTGTCACTTTTTTGTTTGAGACAAAATTCTGTATTTTATCTATTTGCTCTGAAATTGTTATGTTTATTTTATAAGTTTTGTTCTTTTTAAAGTAACAAATAATTTAAAAATAAAATGACAACCAGTATGCTGGGAGTATTTATGAGCAAATTTTTGGTTGTGATTACGACATCATGAAGAGGTTGTTTTTTTCTCTATTCTGCATGAAAAATGATGAAAATATGGAAGTTGTCACCCAAAAAATATTACAGAAAAGATTGTGATTAGTGATTGATTTGTGGTGTAACCTGAAAGGGCCTAACACTTTCCCGACCTTTAGGGTCACTTCTGACCCAGATTCACTTCAGTGGTCATTGTTTTAGGCCAGTCCACCTGAACCATTTTCAAAACTAGCGGGACGTAGCAATTCTGACCGCAGACGTCCCTAGATTTTATAGCAAGCAAAGAGTGTCTCGCCACAAGGCCGTTTATCAATGAACAGGGTGCAACCGATATCAGCTCATGTGCCCCACACGTTTGCCGACGGAGAGGTCGTAATGCCAATCTTTATCTCTGAAGTCCCTGGTGTGTGTGAGGTCTGTGAATGTGCCTAGCAAGGGTACGGGGGGAAAGGGTTAACCCTGCAATGGGGATGATGATGATGATGTGATGATGATGATGATGACTGATGATTGGAGATGATGTGATGGATGATGGATGATGGATGAGTTGATGATGATGATGAGATGATGATGGAAATTCTCACTGTTGATCTGAGGTTGGTCAAACTTGCCTGGTGCAGTGTGACAATGAAGTCTGTCTGAAATGGCGGCGGATTAGCCAGGAGGAGGCAGACAGGCTGCCGCGATCAGCCATGGTTTTGTTCTATGAACATAGATAAACAATATAACAGGTAAGAATTCCTTGAATGAAATTGCATGACATTACTTAAAATAGACTGGGGCACTGATATAAGGTGCCATATATTCAAAACACAACTGATAATGCAAGTCAATTTTAAATATGTGAGCTTTAATTAGCTTATTGCAATTATGTAATCCGACCAAGTGATGAGGTGAAGGGAACCAATGATGCTAAGGACAAATGTTGAGCTTAGAGGTTTGTGAGATGTAACCATTAAATAAGCCAGGGGTTTTCCTACTAGGCAATAGGTCCTTGGTTATATAGACACTAAGGCACTTTGCGTGTGTTGTACTTATCGCAGGGATCTTCAAATTCTTTTGGAAGGTGTTGTTGATACATTTGTGAAGGTTTCTGGTCGCCAAACGCTCGACATCTCAAGCACCACAAGGTTTGCCCATCTAGCCACACGACATAATAATAACCATTTTTTTATATAGCCCTTAATCATTGTAAACAGGCTAAAACACAACAAACTACTAAATGAAGCTGTATAAACGTTTAATGTATGGGGGCGTAAATCGATTCTAGTCACAGACGGCATTCGCGCTGTGTAGTACATTCCTATTATGCCAAAATAAAAAAAACCCTTCGGGGGCTATTTATAGGGCTCGATCAAGCCACGGCCGACTGACCTAAGTTTAAATGAAACGCGTTGCAGTATACACACAACCGAATGCAGTAAATCTGTGTGTGTACATTGTACGTGTCATACAAAACATGCTTGACCGCACTGCAACTGACCCTTCTTAGTCAAAACACAGTTTCGCGCATATAATTATGACAGCAATCAATACCCCCATTGCATTTCCCAATTCAAACTTGGTTCCACTGTAGGAAAATAGCCATGCATATTTGCAATGTCAGCGAAGTAAACGTTCATGTCACCCTGCATAGATGAGACAGTGTGTTCAGAATTGACCAAGTGACACCGACACAAATAGTACATCTCACTAGTCACATCGCACATTATATACGATTATTTAGGAGTACTTTTTCAACCCCCAATTTCTGGGATTGACTCATGGTGCAACTTTACTAACACAAAAACAACACCAACATTCACCAACGGAAAGTCTGATTTGAATTCTGTTTTCAGCTTCCAATAGCCGAGACCATCCCGGATTTTCCCATTATCATTGCGGATATAATTTTGACCACCTAAGGTCTAAGAAGTCTCTCGAACGTCATGAACACACATTGAACCATCACAAAGAACAGAAAATGGACTTGAACATTGTATAGATGCAATCTTGAACTGAATAGCTTCTGCCAATTCCTGCACAAACTCTCTGCCTTTATTACTGCCATCACATCCCTGGATCAAATGCAATGATCAAATGATTTCTGTACTTTCACAAGCGTTTCAAAGTGAGATAACAGCAAACCATCTGTCGCCATCAATAGGCGTTTACAATGAGCTTTAAGTATGCCTGCTCAGCCTGTTGGTGAATTGCCACATCTACGTTGGTGGGTATGCTGACAGTGGATGTTCACCTTTTCTGAGGCAGCAGGACTCATATTTCCAGAAGGTTCCAATTTCATGCCCTGCAAAATAAACAAGATATTGCATAAAATAATGATTATCTTTTGATTATTTTTGTCTTTGTGACTTTTATATGTTAAGTGTTTTATAAAACCTTTTAAAAAAATATATTTTTTCAGATTCACATGGAGCCTCCTCTTGGATCACTCATGGTGTATCCACAGTCAAATGTAAGATCGCTTGTGGGTTGATGTGCTGTGTATGAATTATTATTCTGTTGGCAGGGCGGTTGATTGGGGGAATAGGCATTCCCTGCCCCCCCATTTTCTTCCCCCTCCCAGTTTACCCCACCTGACGAAGAAAGAAAAAATAAAAGGATTTTTGGCCAAAAATTCTGCGATGGGGGGGCCAAAAATCACAAAATTTTAGCGAATAAATTCAGCGATTTTGGGCCAAAATTGGATTAAAAATCTCGAAAATATTTGATATTTTTGACCCACCTCCGTTGAATTTCACTCCCCCCCCTTCCCACCAGAAAAAGAGGCCCTGGGTGCTGCCAATGTTGTTGGTTTGTCAGTCTTGACCGCCATCATCTGGGCTGGATAATAATGGTTCTTAGTATGATATTGACAATGATTTCATGAAAGTGCTGCGATGGTTTAAAACAGGAGGAGAATACATTCTGTTATACTTGTAACAATATATTGATGAAATAAAATTTGACTGATAACTTACCAGATCACAAGTTGTAACTGGTGTTGTTTTGTGCATGGTGAGTTTAGTCTTCACTAGTTTCTGTATCAAAGTCTGCGCTTCGTGTGAACCTTTTCATTCGTGGAAGCTTATTGGACCTCGTAATAGAATTAACAAGTTTACTGAATAATAATGTAAGATATTTAATATCTGTGTCTTAGTTTGTATGACAATGATTTCCATGAAAGTGCTGGCATCGTTAAACAAGCAACTACATTTTGTATACTTTAAAGAATATATTGCAGAGAAGAGTGCACTTTATTTTTTTTCTTTTCGGTTACAGTTTACAAAAAACACGGTTTTCCGGTCGTCTGGAGAGCCCAAAATAAATTAAATTAAATGGATTTTACAACAAGCATTTTAGTATTGTATAACGCCCCCTCTGTCAACTCGAGTTTACATGTGGCGTGGTTTCGACTCGACCTCCATAACGTACCATTCTACCAAGAACAATATATGACGGGTACCGTAACCGATTATCCTACAGGCTCCGTGTAAGGAGTGATCAGCGAGGTGTGTTGTTGTTTGAAGTAGTTTATTGTTATGTTATGCCGGGTTTTTATTACTCCGTAAGGAAAAGATTGCACATTTTGTAAACAGACTGATGATTGCAGCGAAAAGAACCCTTACCTAAATTTCAAGCCATACTAAGCAGTATTTCTAGCAGTTAAAATAAGCTTAAAGCCTAAGACATAGAAGCCTTATTAGCGGTATGCGTACTGCTTATTAGCAGTTCTTAAGGTCATATGCCCTATAAGCAGGTATTTTTAGGCTTCTGGTAAGCAGTATGCACACAATAGCAGTATACTGCTTGTAAAATATAGATATCTGCATGTTGATGCTAGCAGTATACTGCTTAATGGTAGTATACTGCTTCTATTTTAAGCCTTATTTACCTATACTGCTTTTTAGCAGTACACATACTGCTGTTAGCAGTTATTAAGGCTTCATATGGCCTTAATAAGCAGTACTGAATAAGCAGTTATTTTAAAGTAAGGCTTCTGTTATTAGCTTTAACGGCTTAGTAAGCAGTATATGGCTTAAATGTTAAGCAGTATTAGAATTCTAAGCTTATGAATATTACGCAAATATCAGGAAAGGCCAGATCATAATATGTAGTCGATTATAATTCACACCCCATTACACGAGTACATGATTGAAGCACCCCTTACTGCATTTGTCACTTTTGTCTTCCTTCATTTTCAATTAAAAAGATGAAAAATGTTGGCTGCATTGCATGCACAACTAATTCTGATTGCTGTTACACAGTTCTCAAGTATGCGCTTTATAAATATAGATTCGTTAAATTGTATTTGGTTGTGGAGGGAAAAATGAAAACAAGGTCAATGTCATGACTTATTGGTTCTTTACCCTAATTTTAAAATATGTTAGGGACAGTGCAAATATTGTTGTTGCAGTATTTGAGGAAATGATAACAATTTGAGCCCCATTGTATAGAATTTGTAGTAATTTTAACCTAATTTTTGATGACACTTGAATTTTGAGGAAATTTTGTCTCCATAACTATGCATGGTACAATGTTATGTTGTAACTTGTAGGCAATATAAACTATTATATACTGTACATTTTTAAAAATCCTTGTAACACGACAAACACTTAACTGTATAATTTTTACAGCGCAATCAAGTATTTTTAATTTTTGACATTAACAGGAAGACAAAATTCCACTATGAACCAAATTAGTTTGAAACATTTTTTGTGATATAGTTTTGACATGAAAATGATACATGTAAAATGAAGAAAAAAATTATATAGAGTTTGTGAATTTGACATCCATGTATGGCAAATTTGAATGTCAAAATGGTTTGCGTCCCAATTCTGGTAATTTTCATTTGTATAAAAACTGTACATTTTACATGAAATGAAACATGAAAAGCATACAAAGTATTTATTACTTGCAAGAAACTATACGTGTACCGAAGTAAATACCCCCGACAATGCCGATCAAATCATTACTGGAAGGGAAGATGTGTGTTGCCCTAATTACAAACAATGCAAGATGAGAGCTTACATGTCTTAGATGTATCTCGGCTTTTACAGCATCAATAGAATTTTCGTAATTTAAGAGGTTTCCGCATAGGTGGAATTTAAGGTCCTTGGAGGTCCTTTAAAATGGCGCCGCATGGTCGGAAAAGGGTCGAAAGGAATCCACTAGGCAGAAAGAGAGCTTTGTGTGCAGCTGAAGTGAGAAGGAAAACGCTCAAATGAGGTTGCAAAGCTGTGGGACGCACAAAATAAGTGGTAACATCTGGTGGAGGTCGTATTGCCACACCCGCGAACAACTGGAACGAAGTGTGCCCAGCAATTGCTGGAAAAATTTTCTTAAACCACGTTGAGGGCGCTTGCCGACAAACGAGTGGGTCCAAAAGTTGTAGATATTTTTAACATATGGCGACAACAATTTCAGATTAAAAAAACAAGAAAAGTAATAATTTGAAAGTTTGCTGGAATAGCTTAAAAATTAATTTTTTAACTTAAAAATTATAGTGGGGGTATTTTACTTCTGTACACGGTATACCTACATGTACCAATTACAAGATTTTCTTATTGTTATATTTCCAAATAGTAGACAATTAGTAATTTACATTTTGAAAGCGCCCTGCAATAGTTTCAAAAATAGTAGTGATGAGCACATTTCATAACAATCAATGATAAAGGTGGGTGACCGATCAAAAATCTCATCCCCACTTTACTCCATGAAACTTGTAATTTTGGTACGAAGAAAAGTGATTTTTCAATACCCAGTTGAAAGTTAAGGCCCGGAAATGTCTGATATAAGAACAAGAACTATTATTAACACACTCTCTATGGGCGGATTAACACCTTTTTGCCTGGTTAATATTCAATGGCTGTGGACCTGTGATTTAAACTCAAAAACGTTCATGATATGCTTCCATGTGAGGGGAAACATGGAAATTCAGAACAATGGTCGGGTCACCCTCCTTTAACCATGTCATCATACATATTTTTAAACACTTTTATTGTTGTTTTTATAATTGAAGTCCCAATGGTTGTATGTTCCTGAAGTCATATTTAAAAGGTGCAAGAGAGATTCAAAATAACAGGTGTCCGAAAAAATGTGAAAATTCGGGATTTTTGGCCCTGGTGTAATGTAAAGCTTTATATCAAATATCCCCATCTGTAAGGAATTAAGCTGAGCTGGAGAACTGGGTCTTTGGTTCAAAAATTGCAAATTTCATAATTCTTATAGGAGCAAATACAAAATTTAGCCTATGTTTCTTTTGAAATATATGCATATATACAAATCACCATTGTTTTCATTTTAAGTTATTTCTGTGCCGTAATAATAGGTATGTTGGGCGGATCATTAGTGTCTAAGCTATATGAATCAATACTATCACAGAAAAGTGGATGACTTGCAAATCTCTCGTTGCACCTTTAAACAAAAGTGCTCAAAATGTTGACATTTTTTTTAACAGTGTCTGCAGTACATGTACAATGCAAGAGATTTCTGATTTGGCAGGATGACAGGTTTACACAATAACATGGACTGGAAGCTTTTACACCTTGATTTATGCCAGTTTTAAAGTTTTCAATAATAGGGGGGGGGGCTGCCCCAAATATTGTTTTCAACATAATTATAGTCCAATTTTTTTTCAGCGATTAATTTATATTCCATGTTTATAAAGTATACAATGAGTAATATTTTTTTCCAAAAGAGAGACTAGATGCATAAATGTGGGACTACTGCAAATTCACGATCTTGTTCTAATCCCGCCAGAGGACAATCCAGGAGAGATTGTTCATATAAATATAGGAAAATTACCGAAACATATACATGTATCAGCCTGAGTGTCATTTTTTAGAACAGGCCGCAAGAGGTATGATTTTCACTACAAATTGGCTGTTCGGGGTAATTTTCATTGAAATTGGTCTGTTGGGTCACTTTCAGAACACCTGAAACAAGCACGGGTATCCTAATACCCCCATTGCCACCCCATCCCACCAGTGCCTATTTATAACAAAGAAGGGATTTGATTTTGCGACCCTCGGCAATCAAATTCAAGGACGGCACTGGAAATGCCAAATATTTCTGTCCCTGTTTCTGTACATCCATAATGAATTTCATTCATTTGATATCACAAGCACTATTTCTAAAGTATGTTTCCAGTGGTTTCTGGGATCCAAAAAACTTAACAATTTTTTAATTTTTTAGGTTTTTTCTTTTTTTAAAATTAAAATTAACATTCAGTTTATACATTACATGCATTATTTATAGCCAATTACCTGCCAGAGTAGTAACTCTGCAAATATCTCAATATTATTTGAAAATTTGATATGACACTCTTCAAAAACACGAATTTGTCATGCAAAAATACAATGCTGTAAATTTTTTTTTGAAGGTTTCCCAAACTAAAGGGGATGGTGCAATTATCTAAGGTTTCATCTTGATTGGATGCTCTTGACCCTATCTTTTAAAGTTTTGCACCATATTTCAATGTTTATGGAGAGCTAAAAAGTGATTTTGTAAGCCCTTTGTAGTACCATACAGTGACTGTGTGCCAAGTAATATTTGTCATTTACTCTGTAAAATCCAAACCAAAATCTTTATCACTAAGATTCACAGGGTAAATCGAGAAAAAACAGTAAAACAGTAAATTACATGTAAGGTTCTTCAGGCCTTCAAAAATATTGAGTAACATCAGAGGGTGGCAACGAGGCTAATAGTGATCAGGCCATGAACTTTTAAGGGCACAGGTGATCACTACAATAAATTTATCCCCAGAACCCCAGATTTAGCAGAATGGTCAATCAAATTTCCATAGCTGCAATTTTTCTTCATTTCCATGTGATATCTTAGGGCTAAGATGTTTGGTTTTGATGTTATTTAAGTGAAAATTTGCCCCCTTTAGTCGACCAATATTAATTTACACTTACTCATGAATGGGGGATTACAAATCCAACATTTTTTACCCAAACTTGAAAAACAGGTTGAAAATCGCACCCAAACTTAAAAGGCGGCACTGGCACATTTTCACAAATATGAAATTTCTTCGATTTGCTCTCAAATGTTAGGCCGTTTAGGCCATGGGAGAACAGAGATATATTTTACACCTAAAATAACATACCCCACAACAGATAGGGACATTGATCTGAGGAATGTATAAGACATCCAGGTAATTGTAGGCCAACTTTTAAGTTTTCCAACGTATTTACAAATGTGTATTAGTACATGAATATTTTGACTCGTAATCACTCAGTCTCACTGATATTAAAACCACAAAAGGTTATAGACTGGCATAGCGTGGGAAACATGCATACGGCGTGCGTGCTCTGGTGTTATTTAAACGCCATTTTCGTCGTATGCTGAATTAAGCGTCGCCGGCGACTTTAAATTATAAATCGTTCTGTTTACCCATAAGGAGGGAAGCTGAATTTGTCTTTGTATATAAAAGCTTACAACCATGTAAAAATGTCGAGTTTTGAAAAATCTGAAGGGTGCACTATTTTTCAAATGATTGCCGCGTAGTGTCTCTTTTCTGTTATTTTGGGGTTTTGAAAGTTCTATCAAAGATGAAAGCAGGTAATCCCCATTTAATTCTAAAATTTTGTATTCATCCTGTCAAATGGATTTTGTGTCTTATTTACTAGAGGTGGGCTCTACCGGGGGAGAAAAATGATGAGTTTTTCAGATTAATTTTGTCCTCCTCTATTTGATGTAGCTGATCCCTCGAGCAGTGTGACACCAATTTTGTCAAAAGCGGTCAAAAAATGAGAAGGTGCCACCCAAAACAACGCAATTTTAAGGGAGCGGGGGGGGGGGTCTGAGGGGGGGTCTGATGAATGAAATGATAAAATTTGTCAATTACTGTAATTATACATGACCATTTTAGCCATGTTGGTGTCTAAACATATGCATTTGAGAGTCAAAGAATCCATATGTAAATGTTCCAGCAGTGTCAGCTCTACGCTTCGTTAATAAAAATTCCGTAAAAGGAAAGGGGCGCCCTAAGGAGTGAGTCTTGTTGGGTTGTTCTATGTGGTTGGGAAATACTTGTAAGAAAGAAAGTGGTTCGACACAAATATCAGATGAATTCGCGAAGTTATTGCAACTTTTAGTACCAAGTGTTTGAAATAAGTATAAAAAATTAGCGATATATGAAATACAAGACCAAATTAGCTATTATAGGGAAAGATACGGAAATTGGAAAGCTTTATTTTTGTAGCCAAATACAAGGTAAAAGAATTGTAAGGGTGTACACAAATGAAACTATAATAGAACATACTTGGTTGTTTATTAATCTTTTGGTGCACTATAAGATTGGAAATGGTTTATTTCAGCAATTTAGGGAGTGGGATTTGTTATGAGGCACGGTTGGCAGAAGCAGAGAAACAGCTGATTGGGTGGATTTTGAGAGTTGCATTTTGTGTGGTCCAATGCTAGGTTAACATGACCTTTGCCCTGATGTGACCCTTGACTTCAGAAAACAAATGAGGGTGTGCTTGTAAACCATAAACGGAGTTGATTTTAATTGAATAGCATATTTCCCAATGAGGTCAAGTTACATTTTCAGCTTATTTTACAACGGACTTCACAAGACATTTGGACTGGGATGAGGCTTTGACCGTATTGACAAATGAGGATCTATGTTCACCTTTGATTTTATAAACCGGCTATAAAATTGCATAAAAAAATCAATGCCTTGTTTCATTTCACCAATTGAAAGGTATTAGAGTATAACAGTACAGGTGAGACTTTCAATATTACATAAAATGTGCCATCAATAAGATTTGCATAAATATGACCTAATTTGCATAAAATTGTGCCACGATTATTCTGCTGTTTTTCTGAGGACTATCGGTGAATTTAGGACCACAAAATCGTTATAAAAAGATTTCACCAGATTGAAGTGGATTTTAGAATTATGATTCCAAGTGGGCCCTAATATAAAATAAAATGTGAGACCAAGGACTCTGTATTAAAATTGAATATTAGAGCCTAATTTGATAAAATGGTAAAGAAGGAGCGTGTTCATTTTACGCCTAATGGGCATACCGATTGCCCCAAAAACAACTAGAATTCTGCCGGTTCCTCGGCTTCGTGGTTTGCGGCGGCTGCGGGTACCAATGAAGGGTGGTTTGGTTTGTGTGCGGAACAACGCCGGGTTCGAGATTAGACAAGGAGTGTTTGCCAATCACCCTTCCACCCACACCAACCAATCCAATTCAGTTTTCTCATTTTCACAAATTAAAAAAATGAAAAAAATAACTTAAAAAAACAATATATTTTTAATTATTTTTTAGAAAATTGAGTGTATATTTGTTTTTGATCATTTTATCCACTTTTTTTTATTATATTTGTTGAATCTTATTTTATTCTGGGTCGCTTTGGTCACATTTCTATTTTTAGTTTTATAATGTTTAAAACATTTTTTCTCTTTTTTTGTCACGATTTCGTTTTTAAGTATTTTGTCATTTGTTTTTCATTTTAATCATCGGGTTTTATTCGTTCAATAATTTGTATTATTACTTTAGCTTTTAATACTTTGTATATTTGCTAATTTGTAAATGCTTATTTTGTTTCATTAATTTTTGTTCGTATTATTGTTAGTTATATTTGATTATTCTTAATCTTTTTAAACTTTTAATGACTTACTAACTTGTCGTATTTTTTAAAGTTTCATTATTTATTATTGATTGTTTTTATTCAATTAGTTTTACTAAAACCACCCACATCGTTCCTGAAAAACTCCTTGCTTGCATATTTTATCAACGTGGATTTTTGTGTATTTTTAGTGCATTTGTTATTATTTTAGTAAAAAATTAAAAATATTTTTGTGTATAACTTTTGTTATTAGGCCATGGAATGGATATTTAGTTTCCAGTTACCAGCCCCCCCCGAAATTTTCATTTTGTTCACAAACTTTCATATATTTTCGTTAAAACGTCATATTTTTGCAAATCCTTAAATACAGATCATACGTTCAGCTTTCTCTTAAGATCAGACATGTCGTTCTGATCATTTTAAAATATTTGTGGCTAGAGGGGGTTTTCTGAGGGGGTTACTTAGTGGTAATAATGACAATTTAGAATCCCTACCAATGTCCTGATCATACGTCTGCGGCGAGCTTACAATAGTCATCTTGAAAAATGGTGATTTTTTTGAAAGGAAATTTACTTAAACGTATCCAAATGTTATTAAAGTGGGTCTTAGATATATGAATTAAGGTTTAGACACCATCTTATACCAATGAAGTAAACATTTATATGGAATCTTGAAAATAATGAATATGAATAATGACATAGTGACCTCCTTTTTTGGAACAGTCAACCGGAAAACTAACACTCCAATCCATTGGCCTTAATGATTTTGTTTTTATTTAATCTGCTGATATTAGTTTTGTATTTTTAATTAAAAATTAATTAATATTTTTTTTATTTTAAAGTCTATTTGTTTCCGTCTTTTCTTTTATTGTCATTTAGCGTTTCTATTTTAAATCATGTGCAATTGTTAATTCATTGGCAATTTTTATTTTTGTATTTTATTTTATTTAAATTTATTTGTCTTTTGTTTCCCATTGTAATTTGTGGTCATAACTTTGTT
This sequence comes from Ophioderma brevispina, assembly GCA_023653785.1. Classification (NCBI taxonomy): domain Eukaryota; kingdom Metazoa; phylum Echinodermata; class Ophiuroidea; order Amphilepidida; family Ophiodermatidae; genus Ophioderma; species Ophioderma brevispina. The sequence continues at coordinate 22,634 of JAMKCH010032607.1, forward strand.
ATTATTTAATTTGCTTATATTATTTATTGTAGTTTTATTAGTTAAGTTAATATTGTTTCTTGTAAAAATCTTATTTGTTATTTGTCTTTTCTTTTATTTGTAATTTAGCGTTTCTTTTTTCACTCATTTAAATGTTTTTCTTTTAATCTTATTGTTCGTCTTTTCTTTTTATTTGTATTTAGCGTTTTCTATTTTTCATCATGTTCAATTGTTAAATTCTTGAATTTTTTATTTTGTAGTTTATTTATGATTTAAATTATTTTCTTTGTGTTTCATTGTAATTTTTGTTAATGTAAACTTTTGTTATTACATTTAATTTGATTATTATTATTTTAGGTATTCTTAATTAGTTTTAAGTTAATATTGGTTTTCTTTTAAAATCTTATTTGTTATTTGTCTTTTCGTTTTTATTGTAAGTTAGCGTTTTCTTTCTTCACTCATGTGTCAATTGTTAAGCTTTTGAATTTTTATTTTGTATTTTTTTATATATGTTTAAAATTATTTTCTTTGTTTAAGTTCTAATTTTGTCAGTTTATTATTATTTTCATTTTGCCCTACTTATTCCCAACTTGGTGATTCAAATTAAGTGTGTAGGTTTGTCACAAAAAAGAAAAAAGGGGGAAAAGGGATGAAGAAAAAACAAACAACGGCACATCTTTCATGGTAACAAACGGCTCAAACAAGAACAAACGAAATTACAACACTGAAAAATCTAACTTCTTGACCGGATGCGAACCCATGTCAACGGGGGGAAAATATACAGGAGTTTAGCGCACTTAGACCGCTGCGGCCACATAGGGACTTACTCTTATGTCGTCTAATCTGCTCCAATTGATCACAAGGTGATGGGAATTAACGCTCGAGGTAACAATTGACATGACCCAATAGGCGTGTTACGTGGAGGATGCCAGCATAGAGTGTTTTGAAAAATATTCTTAAATTTCGCAAGGGAAAATGGAGAAAACTTCTTCTTGATTTTAAATCTATGCCGAAAGCAATTAATTTTGGTCATCGAGGGAGTAATCTCGAGCAACTCCTCGTATATTTTCCACATCATTGGAACATCCGCTAGTCCACAACATATATCGTGATTGTAAAGTCGACAATATCCCCCACACTGTCTTGACTACAGTTTCCTACGGCGGTCCGGAATAAAGTGTGTAGTCTGTGTCACAGACTGCGAAAGATATTATATTAGTATACCGGTGTATCTCCGGACAACGAAGGGGTTCTATGAGATTTTGCATCAGAGGGTCCGTTACTATGTGATATGTATCGTAATTGGGTATGATTACATATAGAACCTAGGGAGAAATTTGAACGTTTTTTGTCGGGGGGGTTACTTCGGTGCTCGCAAAACCGGAAAAGTGAGGCACGCAATCGCTACGGGCCGAATCCCATTTTTGTACTTACCGGACCGCCGAAACGGTTTCCAAAGCCAAGTTAATAGGTGCGCCCGTAGGCGCCCCTAAAAATGGCGATTTGGCAAAAATTCAGCAGGAAGGGCGCTTTGCCATAAAAGGTACGCGCGCTTTCTGATTGCAATCCTTGAAAACTTGTCCTAAAGATAATAATTGATAGTACCTTCTGCAAAAATTGAGTCTTTAAATAAACGTGTCGCTGTGGCAGCCAGTTAATTGGAGCATCATTACACAAATTTGTGCCTAGGGTTGTGTGTAGTGTCAACAACTTGCAACCTAATTTTCAATAGAGACATGCCGAAATTATAAAAATTGGCACCGGACCAAACAAAAAAGAGCTGTGTGTCTGAAAATTTAAATATTTAATAAAATAAGATAATAAAATTATAAATAGAAAAATATTAAAAAAACCAGAGGGAGGGACTGTGTGGCGGCAAAGCCCCCTCGTGGCTTTACTTCTTAGTAAAAGGGCTAATTTAAGAAAACGAAAAATCAAAACTTGACAAAATTCATCAAATGGATTCCGCGACCTACAAAACATAAAAATTAAACCTACATTGCTCAAATATGGCACATAATTCAGTAGTAAATGATCAATATTTATCATTTTAGACCCCCCTCAGACCCCCCCCCTCCATTAAATGGCGTTTTTGGGAGGCACCTTCTCATTTTGGCCGATTTGACAAAATTGGGGTCAATGCTTCAGGGGATCAAGCTACATCAAATAAGCGTGAGGACAAAATGATCTTAAACAATAATCATTTTATAGCCCACACCTACTAATTTACGCTCACTCTCATAACAGGAAAAAAAATTCATTTAAAAAGTTCTGAGATCTGGAATCTCATGCTAGCTACCACTATTCATCAGAGTGATTTGACTAAATAAGCCAGTATATAAATTAAGGCAACCTGTCCATTGCTTCATAAGGCCAAAAAAATGTTTTATTGTCTATAGATGACTTTTTGGTTGGGTCGGTCGGTCGGAAAAAAACTTTTTTGTGTTTGTCAATAGCAAATGTATAGAAACATGTTTGTTGTATTAAGAAGTAATAAAACACTTTTAAAAATCAAGTGTGATTATTACTAAAATTTGAGCTTTTTCCATTATGAAACCCAACTAAAATGCTAAGAAAAGGTTAAACATCTTTTACATTTCAGTAAATTAATAAATTAAAATTAAAAATTTAGGAATTTCAAAAAAATTTTTGGGTCGGTATACTTTTGCAAGTTAAATAGGAAAAAAAAAATACTTCCCTATTTATCAAATTGGGGTCGGTCGGCATGAGGACAATCAAACATTTTTTTTTTCCTAACCGGTCCTATGCTGCATGCAACAATACTGAAATGTTGTGGAGATAATTCCAAAGGGAGATAATCTCCCACTCCCAGTGTAGCCTTGTTTAGTGACCCAGGGTGACTGGCGACAATTTTGAAAACGTATGAACATATTTTTCTAAAATCACATATTTTGCAACTTTTTGTATATTGTTCCAAGTTGATCGGCCATCTCCAGAATGCTTTCCAAATTCCATCAAATATAAAGAATATCCATAGATGACATTAGAAATTTGACAATACATGTCATTAAAACTCTAATTTTAATTGAATGAGGGGAATTGTTTGACTTCTGTCAAGTCAGAACATTTTATGGCAGGAAGTAGCTTATTTTAAAACATCTTTGTTATCATCCAAGTTCGGCTGAAAGAATAATTATAGTGTTAATAAACAGCCAGCCCGAAACACAAATTATTCAGATCACCATGCATCTCTTGCTGTTGTTCTGCGAAAGGGTGGTGTTAAACAAAAAAAAAAACCGGGACTCCATTGGCGTATTTCCATCTGCCAGCAAAGTACCGAAACAAATTTATTTTAGCCAACCGCAAAACCGGACCATTTGGTCCAATATTGACATGACGTAACTTTTGCCAGGGATTCACTGCCAAACATTCTCCCAACGTGTAATAATTGGTTGGTGATTAGTTTCAGCACTTTGTAAAATAGTAACAACATGAGATGAGCTTCCATATGCATGTAGTCTTACACATTGCAGTGATAACCTCAGTTGCGAGCAGCATGCGCTTATTCCAGTTCGTGACCATAGAATGAATGTTAAAGAAACTTTCTATTGACAAATAGGGTTGAGGATGATACACATGGCAGGTTTTCATGTCTTGCAAGCTACTAAATTTTTACTTAGTTCAGGGTACCAATTGATAAAAGCGGGCCATTTTTACTTTTTTGTGCTATGGTAAATATGTAGCAAGACCCTCCATAATCAGGTCACTTAAAGTTCTCCAGTACACGTAACAAGCTTGAGCTGCTATGATAGATTGTTATAAAAAAGCTTCGAAGAATATATTTCCCAGCTACTAACCCTTGTGCTATTATAACACACTGTTTGCAAATGCAATGACATGTCATGTCAGCAATAAATTACAGTTACATTAATGTTCATTCAGGAGCAACTTGCCATTATAGACTGATGGCCATGGATGGAAGATGCTCCCATTGCAAAAAATTACTGCTGTATTCCTTGAGTCAAGTAGGAATAGCATGGTCCACATTGCAGCTGATTGCAGAATTTTAGAAGACTGCCAGTTTCATTGTTTCTTTTGCACTGTCATTGTTGAAAGATAAGACCACCAGATCCACTGTCTAGAATTAACATCCATTCTAGTTGCAGATTCAATTTTCCAGCTGTGCTTTCTGTCATATAGCAATTAACTTTCAATGAAATTTGTGGGACCTGCAGCATTTTACCATGCAAGTGTGCACAGTACGGGGAAACCGTTAGACTGAGAGTTTGAAGTTGCAGGTTTCAAATTACAGGGATGGCCGTGTGTGACTAGTGTGGGCAAGAGTGCTTTATAACAGAATTCCTAGCACTTGATGTACATAATGATTATCAATCAGATTTAAAAATAACTCTGTACTGAAGCAACTTTGTTTTCTGTTGTTTGTAGTGTATGATAAGTGCTGGAGTATTCACCTTTATTGATGTTGCAACAAGCTTTTATAATATAAGTAATATTAAAAGTAATAATTGTAAGTTTATCAAATTACAGGGCAATTCCAGAATCTTATGGTGTGTGTGTAGTGTGTTAAATGTGGTTGACCCTATTGACAACCTTTTTTTAAAATAATAAAATAGTAAAAAATTTTAATTAATTAGGTGAAAATAAATATAAACACTTGAATTAAATAAAAATATTTGTAATGATTTGAAAATATTACTTCGACGCTGAATTTATGCCAGTATAACTTGAGCTCATGCAAATTTTATAATGTATTGACACCATTCAACACCCAAAATTTGAAATTGTGTCGCCAAGTGGACAGTGTTACTGGCAAACACCCCTCCCCCTGTCAAAGTGATATGGGGAACGCCAATGAGTAATTATACTTGTGAAAGGCACAGCCTTGGTGGTATCTATGGTATGTATTATCTGTACAGCCAAATATGAGCTTTTTCATTATTACTATAGACCCTATATTGCCAATATGATTGGCTTGGATGAAATAAGCATGTTTAGATTCCTGATATAATCAACAAAATGAATATCACAATATTAATTTTAAAATGTTTACATGAAAACAATATCTCCATATACTGATAAACTTGTTTATTTTCGTGGTGTGATGTGTTAAAAAAATGTGCCAGTGAAGTGAAAAAAAAATAAAGAGATACTACATCTGTATGACATATATGTGTATTACTTTACTCTTCAGTAGTACTCTTTCTATATCTTATGACTTCACTCCTAGAGATCACTTTTCAATTCACTCAGAATTAAATTGTACTTTCAACTCACTTGTAAGTTGTTTATAAATACTTTTTCCAAAATGTCTCATTTCTCATTGTACTACATCACTCATTATTATTGTACTGTATTTGGGATGGACAAAAATAGTGATATAGTAATAAATAGTTATAAAAATAACAATTGTAATTATTATAACAATTTAAATATTTTGTACACTGCATTGTAAAATAAATTAAGTAGGCTATGGCAGGAGTACATTAAGTGACAATAGCAAATCTGGTCAAATTTATCAGTGTGTAGAAATCAATGTTGGTCCTGTTTCATCATTCATTACACTGCGTGCGCAAATATTCCACTGAACAAAGCATGCAAATATGAAAATTGACACATATGTATGGTGAAAATACCAAGTTCAATTGAATAGGCCTATAGATTTGACAGCCATGACAAAAGTTTTAAAAACTTATAGTGGCATTTTGACATATATACCGGTGGAGTCAAAAAAGTAACACTTCCTGAGAAGCTGTGATATCCATGTGGACTAATATTTTTCATGAATGGTTGTAAAATTTGATAGATTACATCTTCAGGCATATTTGATACCAAATTTATGGGGCTATGTGCAGGATGAATGCACAGGGACAATTACTGAAACCAGTCCAATTGTGATCGCGCAAATGATCACAAGAACCCAACTGGTTCGAATCATATGATGTTTCATCTCTTATTACTACCTATGGCGTAATTGGCGCAATCACCAATTGGACATGGGTCAGTATTTTGACACTGTGCAGTCATCCATGCCGGCCAAACCATAAATTGGATCAAAAGAAGCAGGGCGGGGTATTCTATTCATAAGTCTTTACAACTTCATGAAAAATTAGTCATAGGAATATCACAAACTTATCACGGAAAGTGTCTAATTGTTTTTGACTAACGCTGTAGACTGACACCATTATTAGAATAATGTGAAAAAAATAGATGTAGATTTGACACACACCAATTTGATATCATAATTGATAGATTTTAACACACCTAAAAATGTGAAAAATACTAAGCCCAGTATGGTATACTTTGATACAAATTTGGCAAACCATTTCTTTAGGGAATAAGCTGGAATACTTCATTCTTAAACTGTCATGGCTCCAGACTATCTCTATTACTACTGATTGAAAGGCAATCATGTTTTTACTCTTATTGATTCTAATCAAAGAAGACAAAAACTGCCTGGTTGTTTGAATGATTATTAGACACTCTGGAATAACCTTATACTCTCATTCCGTGAATCCAGCCAATTTCAAAAGGGTTTTGACTTTTTGATTTATATGCAGACATATGAATTATTTCAACAGTTTCTGTATATAAGGTAGTGTGTATTAATTTTCATGTGGACATGCAAAATTCTGGAAACAATTGATAGATTTGGTTGGACATTTTTTTCAAAAGGGAGCGGACTTCCGCCATATCACCCCCCCCCCCCAACTAAAATGGGGGACGGGAGAGCAAATTTGGCCAAAAAGTGATTTTTTACCAAAAAATTTAAATTTTCGGGGGCTTCCATCCAACCCCCAGTACAGTACTGTTTTACTATTACTGCATGTGAAATATTAATAACTTTGAATATACATGTAAAGCACACCTGATTGTACATGATATTTAGTGACCAGGCATGTCACTTTATACTATACTGCTTAGTCACAGGGGCTATCTCTTGGTTGGAATTACTTGATCAGCAGGCTACTGCTAATGCAGTTAAATTTTACTGCTAGTTTGATTTTTTCCTACTGTTAGCATTCAACTAACATGCTAGTGGAGTCAAACCTTACTGCTAGTTGATTTTCCTACTGCCTAAAAAATATTTGCTTGAGAATCACTTACTGATAATGAGACACTGCCTCCTAACTACTGTTAGAATAGCTTATTGGTAATGATAGCTTATGGGAGGCTATTTAAGCCTTATATTGTTCTACTGCTAAGAAATATTGGCTAAGAAACGGCTTAATAAGGCTTCCAATTGGGTAAGGAAGGAAAGAGAAAGAATAAATGGACTGTTTCCTGGTTGGATGAGAAAGATGATCAATGAAGAATTTTCTCACGAGACTATGACTGAGGACTGAGCCAAAACTAAACCAAGCTGGACTGGCCTGCACATGGTGTAAAAAGAATCGCTGTGAATTATGTATTTCGGAGAAAGCGATTCAAAGGATCAACTGGTCACGCGAATAAAGATATACATTTATAGAATCAGGGGGCATGGACAAATGCACAAGAGTTACAACCTGCTTTTCATGCTGCGGTAGTGAGGACTTTGGACTTTGACAGAACCATCAAATCAGCTTGCAAGGCTAGCTAGGTAGGCAAGTCAGCCCATGTCTAATATGTCTTGCATGTTGACCAGTCTTGATCATCTGGACATCTGATGAACATAAACCAATAATTTAAATTTCAATGAAAAAATTACCAATGTGTTTGTATTTTTTTAAAGAATTGTACTCCAGATTGACTTTCTAGGTGTTTTAACACCTCTAATGCACACAAAGGCAGCATTTTATAATACCTGCCACATGTATTGATCGAGATCTCGATCACTTGAGCACAGTAAGTGTTAAGAATGCTAAAATCCAGGACATGCAGGAGCTTCCAGGGCACTGCCCTGGGACTCCTGCCAGGGTGTTGCCCTTGAACTCCACCAGGGGCCAAAGTTCAGGGTTCAAGTTGTAACTGGTGTTGTTTTGTGCATGTGAGTTTAGTCTTCACTAGTTTCTGTATCAAAGTCTGCTGCTTCGTGCTGAACCTTTTCATTCGTTGAAGCTTCTTGGACCTCGTAATAGAAATTAACAAGTTCACTTCTTAACTCCGAGACATGTCAACAGTTACATGGAACTTCTTGTAATGATGGCAAATCAGAATCCATCAATGCATTGATAAGTATGCAAGTGACCAGCGTTCGAAATAGCGGTTGTCCGTTCGCCCGGGACAACCAAATTGAGCGTCGGACAACCAAAAATGATACTACAGTTGTCCGACGGACAACCATAAAATTTAGCGTGGCGCAGGGCCACCAAAAATATTATCATTTCACTTATCATGTATATCATATACAGAAACTTGTTTCAAAATACGGACAACCAAAAATTTTAGCGGACAACCAAAAATTGCAATGTGGTTGTCGGTGGGACAACCACACTTTTCCCCTTAATTCGGACGCTGCAAGTGACCTCTTTTGTCCATCCATTTATGTTGTTGTATTCTTTCTCATCTTGAAAGGTGATGCAAACTGGATTAAGATTAGGAACAGAATATGTCTTATTTGATGCATAGTTCTTGCATATTGGAATAAGGTAGAATTTGGCTAGATCTCATGGAGAAGCTTTCCGTCTAGGCCGGCGAGTGGTTTAACTTGCCATGGTTCAACATTCATGACTGTTTAATGATTGAATTGAACATGGACATTTTCTTCTGATTGGGATCTGTAATTCCAGCTTTGTGAAACATGTTTCCATTTCAGGAGAGTACTGGCTGCCCCACTGCCAACTTTGTAAAGTAGGGATCCTGACGAAGTATCATCTTCTTCAGTTATGTAATCACCATCCTGTCCCTTAATCTTCAGACTTGGAAAAGCCCTGTCTGTTTCATTTTTGGATAGTGAGCGTGGTTCCTTTTGCTCTATGTCATGTTAACATTTCTATGGAGACGGTTTTGTGCTAATATGAACATGATTTGGAGCCACTTCCTGCCTTCTGGCAATCATGATTTCAGAGTTGTTTCTACACATACCCAAGCAAAATGTGAGAATTCCAATAAAGTAATAGTAAGGCGTGTGAAACCAAATCATACATAAATCTAATCAATTGCTAATTGGATTGAATACATTCCTCACATACCACCTCTGTCATCTCTCTGAGGATGGTACCCGTTCATTTTTGATGAGTCATGTTAATAGTCATGACAAACAAGTTGAAAAGGCTGTTTTGTATATGTAATTAAGGAAAACCTTGACTCTCAGAGGGGAATTGCTACCTCTCAAAGTAAATCGTGGGCAAAGTGTGCGATTTTGAAAGCTAACTGATATGCATATGGTCCACATTACATGTTTGCAGAAATTGAAAGATTGATTATTGATTTCCACATGTTTCTTCACCAGGCCTCTGTGTGCCTCCAATTCTGCATCCTTGAGTGTTCCACTCTGCTTACGCTTCAAGTTAAAAACTTTAAAAGGTGAAAACTGGATTAAGATTATAGGAAACCGATTTGTTATTGTTGCATTAGTTCTTGCATATTGAAAATTAAAGGAGAATTTGGTAGGATCTCAATGGAGTCTTTCCATCTTGGCTGTGGTGAGTGCTTTTTAGGCTGCTGTCTGTGCGGCTTCAACATTCATGACTACTGACTTGTTCTGAGTTGAAAATGTGAGTTTTTTCTGATTTGGATCTGTAATTCTAGCTCTTTTCCATTTTGGGAAAGAATTGCCTATTTCGAGCTTTCCTTTCTTTCATTCACAATGATCCTGTCCTTGTCTTCAGACTTGAGAGAAAGCTTGTTTTGTGTATGTTATGACCTGACATTTGTGATGCTGCCACTCATGTTCTGCACCATAAATGTAGTGTTCTGTAGAGATGGTGTTTGCTAATGAACATGTTGGAAGCCCACTTCCTTCTGGCAATATGAATTTCAGAATTGTTTCTTCACATACCAATGCAAAATGTGAGAATTCCAATAAAGTAATGATGAATGACCAAATAATACATAATCTGAATTTGAAATTTTTCTGGAACTTTTTTGAAAATTACATTCCTCTATACCACCTATGTCATCTTTCTGCGATGTACTCTGTCACTTTTGATGAAGTCAATGTAATCTTCATACACAAGCTCCAGTGAATAGGCCTTATGTCATAAAGGAAGCTCTTGCCATGTCGTACATAATGATTCCTACCTCCACTAATAAATTCTTTGGCAAGTTGGATTAAGGTAAACTGGTTTGCACGATGGCAACACGTTCATGTTGCAAATAAGTTGGAAAAGATGGATCAGAGAGATTAATTTCCACAATGTATGAGGCACCGGGCCTCTGGTATGCCCCCACATCGGCATGCATGGATTCCTAAACTTGACTATCAAGTTGAAACCTTTAAAGGTGAAAACTGGATTAAGATTATAGAAAAGAATGTCATTATTTGTTGCCATAGTTCTTGCATATTAAAATAAAGTAGCAAGTAGAATTTGGCTTTTTAGCTTGCTGTGGTGGCTCAACTCATGACTACCTATTGTCTGAGTGTAACATGGAAGTGTTTCTTGATTTGGACTCATGAATTCATCTATATGAAACATGTTTCCATTTTGGAAAGAATTTCACTCTTTTCTTTCGTCATTATGTTCTCGCCATCCTGTCCCTGTCTTCAGACTTGGAGAAAGCCTGTTTTGTTGATTGTATGACCTGACATTTTGGTGATTTCCACTGTCATGTCTGCATAAATGAAGGGTTTCTGTAGAAGATGGTGTTGCTAGATGAACATGATTGGAGAGCCACTCTTCTGGCAATTATGATTTCAGAATTGGTTCTGCAACACAGTGCAAAATGTGAATTCCAATAAAGTGTAATGATGTAACCAAATCCTACATAATTGGATTGAGATGTCCTTCATGTCAACCTTGCCAATCTTTCTGAGATGGTAATCTTGAATTTTTTATGATGTCAATGTAATATTTATAGGCAAGCTCCAGTGAGAAGGCTGTGTACATTAAAAGGAACAATTGCCACTGACATGCTGATGGCGAATTGGATTTAAACACATAAGTGGTCTGCAATAGGTCATTCATCAAATAGGTGTTTGTAAAATGACGAGGGCTCTCACTAGAGAATCTCTTGGCACTGCCACCAGGGTGTCAGCAAATGTATCAAAATAACTTTGTGCCCCCACATCTACTTTCTTGGATAGGCATCCCAAAACTTTGATATGCCAAATTCTCATGACGCACCTTGCAAACCGCATGTCAGTTTGAGAGATGCAGCTTTATTTTATGGTTACACATCGAATCATGACTCGAGTCCATTTCCTATCATTTTCACAGTCTTCATATCTGTGACAATTATTTGAAGAGCCTTTTATAACCTTGAGCTGAATTGGATTTAATCCACCATTTCTCCCATCTGTACAGATGCAGGTGATGGCGGGCGGGTGCTGACTGGGATATCGCTCTGAGAGTTATCAATCATCTATATAAAAAAAACAAACATCATAAAGAAGGAAATAAACCCAAGAAACTTGGACTTACTGACAAAGGGCAAGGCGCTGAACGAGGATCACCAACAAACTAAATAATATTATTTATAAGCAGAGATGTAGCTTTTCCGGAAATTTCCGGATTCCAAATTTGGGCAATTAAATAAAAAAAAAAATTAAAAATTTTTCTTCAATTTCTGAGACCAAAGTGTCAATGAAAAAGGTATAACGGCATCAAAAACCATCAAGTTTAAGTACCCCCCCAATTTATTTTCGTAGAGGGGGTCTTCTGTAGTTGTACCCCAAAATCACGTCAGAAAAGAAAATATGTGCCCGCGAGGCTCATCGGATGCTACGCGAAAATTTGGCCTTCACGTCGGTTAAAAGTTTGGATTTTCAGGGAATGGACTGCTCCTCTGTTACATAACTTTTTTTTTTTTTTTTTTTTAATTTTTTACATTTTCATATAAATGAAAATGCATATATAGTACGAAAAAGAGTGACCAGCAACGGACAAATTTCTAAAAATGAATAGGATATTTTATTTTTTTTAAAGAATTAACAGTCCCAGACATAGTTAAGTTCCATGGACGGTTCTTTTAAAGCACGAATATTGAATATGAGACAAAATTGACAGTGTAACAGACATTGTAAATCCACAATTCGGGCCAAAACATTTTTAGAATGTGCATTAAAAGGTTTGTCAAGGTTTGTTGCACACTTTGGACATAAACTTCTGTAACTGTCTTGTGACCCTCACACGATGAAGCAGCATGGTGTAGGGGGGGGGGGGGGGTTGGCCCTCAAATTTGGGATTTTAGTTTAGTCACTCACAGTTGACAGATGCTGTTGTTTCTGTGCTTGAATGGCCTCCCTAAATGCCTTGTTTTTCTACAGTGGGGCGGGGAACATCAAAAGATTAATGGCATGCAACCATCCAGAAGTCGGAAAAAAGTTTGTTTCAAAGTCTGATAATTTGCGTTGTCTAAGGCAGAAGAATTTGCTTTCCAACCAGAAGCGATCTAGTTTAAGTCTTCATCGTCCTGGAAACTTGTAGCGGATCGTGGTTGTTTGGTTGCGAATTGAGGGGTGTTGTGCCCCGTCTTCATGAACATGTGTTGTTTTTCATCTTCTGTACATTATCTGCATAGCGCAAATATGTCAACATCTCCCGATTTCAAACCTTTGTTCCCTCACTTGGAAGGTTCTTGAAACTGTTGTTTTTTTGTGGGGTGTGATTTGTATACATTGGTAAACATTCAAAAATATGCAAAAAACTAAAAAATTAAAAAAAAAAAAAACAACAACAAACAACACACACCAGCAGTCATAGTAACATCCTGACTGCCTTATGTATCGGCAATTGAATGTGGAAGTTTCGTCTGATTTGGATCTATAATTCCAAGCTCTGTGAAACATTTATATTTCCGGAGAGCATGCACGGGCTGGCCCACTGCCCAACGTTCTAAAAGTAGGGGAGGTCTTGGTTTTGAAAAATGTGACTGTAGTCTCTTTTCTCTTCTTCAGTAATGTAATCACCATCCTGTCCCTGTCTTCAGACTTGGAGAAAGCCTGTTTTGTTGTATGTATGACCTGACATTTGGTGATGCTTTCACTCTGGTCTGCATAAATGTAAGTTTTCTGTAGAGATGGTGTTCGCTAATGAACATGATTGGAGCCACTTCCTACTGGTAATTATGATTTCAGAATTGTTTCTTCACCCACCAGTGCAAAACGTCAGAATTCCAATAAAGTAATGATGAACCAAATCATACATAATCTGATAATTTGGATTGAATATATCCTCATCATACCACCTCTGCCATCTTTCTGAGATGGTACTCTGTCATTTTGATGAAGTCAATGTAATATTCAAAGGCCGGGTCTAGTGAAAAGGCTGTTTGTAATAAGGAACATGATGATTCCTACCTCCACTAATAAATTCTTTGGCAAGTTTGGATTTGAAAGGTAACTGGTCTGCAATATGGTCCACACATTCATGTTTGCAAAGTTGAAAGATGGATCATGAGAGATTAATTTCCACATGTTCTGCACCAGGCCTCTGGTGTGCCCCACATCTGCGCACCTGGGGTGATCCAACTCTGTATGCATCGTTTTGCTTTGATGTGTCAAACCTGACATGTCAAATTCTTCATGACACACAAGTCAAGTAAAACGTTTTTAGTCGAACAAGGAAATTGACCTCCATGTTATTAATGAGAGATGCAGCTCTATTATATGGTACACCATTGAATCCGACTCAAAACCATTTCTTCTTCATTACTGTATCCATCTGTTCCAGCAAGTTCTTCAGAAGAGCTTGAATAGCTTGAGCTGTATTTGGATTTAAATCCACTATTTCTCCAATCTGTGCAGATGCAGGTGATGGAGAAAGTGGACTGGAGACGCCTCCATAGAGTGAAACCTAACTGGTCGGCAATGTGGTCCACACATGTTTGTAAAATTGACAGTGGCTTGCAAGAGATTAGTCACCTTGTGACCTGCACAGGCATCAGGCGTGCCCCATATCTGCTTGCTTTGGATGTTCTAACTCTGTATGCATTGTGAAAGTTTGCTTTGACATATCAAATTCTTCATGACACACAAGTCAAGTAAAACTTTATTAGTCCAAGAAGGAAATTGACCTCCATGTTGTTGATGAGGGACACCATTAAATCTTACTCAAATCCATTTCCTCTTCATTAGGACATCTGTTTATTCCTGCAAGTTCTTCAGAAGAGCTTGAATAGCTTGAGCTGTATTTGGATTTAAATCCACTATTTCTCCCATCTGTATAGATGGAGGAGACTGATTGGGGACATCTTCATGCATTCTATTCCAATCGACAGAGTAACAGAAATTGTATCCGCAAATCAGGCAAACAATTCCAGAATGTTGAGTTAAAGGTTTGTCAAACATTGTTGCACACTTTGGACATACAAGTTTCTGTAACTGTTCCTTGTTGACCTTCACACAATGAGCAACCTGATTGATTAAATTATCATTGCATTTTGAAATTTTGATTCGTCGATCACGGTTGATGGATGCTGCTGTTTCTGTGCCTTGAATTGCTAAATGCCAGATTCTTCAATGGCAATATCAAAAATATTTATGTGCAATCACCATCCAGAAGTCAGAAGAAAAGTTTGTTTACAAAATCTGTTATTTGGTGTCCTAGATCAGAAGATGATTGCATTCCAAACCAGCTATCTAGTTTTAAGTCTTCGTCTTCCTGGAAACTTGTAGCAGAAGAGGTTGTATTTAAAGACAACATTGGTTGCAACATTGATGGGTGTTATGCTGTCTTCATGAACATGTGTTGTTTTTCCTTCTGCACATCTGCGAATACGTCAACATCTCCTGATTGGAAACATGTTCTCTTCCTTGACAGGTTCTTTGATCTTCCTTTTTTGATCAATGTCCAGATAGAACCACAAGTTGTGGCATCTTCTGTGTGTGATAACTTCCATGCATGGTCCACTTTACTACACCCTGGCTGAACAAAGATGTTCCAACAAACTTTGAATTATGTACAACATACATTTGCTCTACTAAAAGACCAATAGTATATCTTCTTTGTAGTGATGTTTTGGAGTTATATTGAATCCCCGGTTGCTTCCTCTCATGTCAAACTGCCAAATAAATTTGTTACTGGTGTAGGTCGATCTTCCAGGAATTTTTGTAATCAAACTCCCTTGATTTTGATGCAGTGTTTGTCTACTTTGCAGAATCATTATAAACTACACTTCACAAGGAGTTTGCTATTGACAGACTAAGTTTGCTATTGACAGACTAAGTGCTTTGAGATCATCTTCTTTGATTCATTTGATTGAAGAAGTTAGATTGTTTTTGCGACACAACCTGTGCCAAAAATTTGTCCTGAAGTTGTCAGGGGACATCTTCATACATTGTATTTCAGTCTTTAGTCTTCACTTTTTCTGTATCAAAGTCTTCTGCTTCATGCTGAATCTTTTCATTCGTTGAAGCTTATTGGACCTCGTAATAGAAATTAACAAGTTTGCCTTTGGTATTCTTAGATTGTCAACAGATATATGACACTTCTTGTAATATGACGACAAATCAGAATCCACCAATTCTGTGATAAGTATGTGACTCTTGTGTGATATGAGCTCTTTTGTCCATCCATTGAAATTGTTGTATTCTTTCTCATCTTGAAAGGTGATGAAAACTGGATTAAGATTAGGAACAGAATGTCTTATTTGATGCATAGTTCTTGCATATAGAATAAACATCTGTATAGATTCAGGAAACTGATATGGGACATCTTCATACATTGTATTCCAGTCAATAGAGTTACAGACATTGTATCCACAAATCAGACAAACAATTCCAGAATGTTGGGTTAAAGGTTTGTCAAACATTGTTGCACACTTTGGACATACAAGTTTCTGTAACTGTTCCTTGTTGACCCTCACCCAACGAGCAACAAGATTGATTAAATTATCGCATTTTGAATTTTTGTTTTGTTGATCACGGTTGAACTTGATGGATGCTGCTGTTTCTGTACCTTGAATGGCCTAAATGCCAGATTCTTCAATGGCAATATCAAAAATATTAATGTGCAATCACCATCCAGAAGTCGGAAGAAAAGTTTGTTTACAAAGTCTGTTATTTGGTGTCCTACAGCAGAAGATGATTGCTTTCCAAACCAGCGATCTAGTTTTAAGTCTTTGTCTTCCTGGAAACTTGTAGCAGAAGAGGTTGTATTTAAATACTACATTGGTTGCAACATTGATAGGGTGTCATGCGGTCTTCTTGAACATGTGTTGTTTTTCCAATCTTCTGTACATTATCTGCGAATACGTCAACATCTTCTGATTGGAAACATGTTCTCTTCCTTGACAGGTTCTTTGATCTTCCTTTTTTGATCAATGTCCAGATAGAACCACAAGTTGTGGCATCATCTAATGTGTGAATGAAAATGGTCCAACAAATTTAAATTACGTACAAAATGCAATTACTCTACTAAAAGACCCATTGTAATCTTCTTTGTAGTGATGTTTTGGAGTTCTATTTTGCCAGAAGCTTCCAGGGGTGCTCGCCCCTCTTGGACCCTTGCCATTGAGTCTACCTTTGAAGTTTCCGAGGTTGGCAGGTATAAAGAAAGTCATGCAGATTTGATTTTTAAATCAGGGTTTTCAATCAGGTTCAGAATGACATCAGGTTATTCATTTTTGATGCAAGGCGCTTGGCTTTAACAATCTGAAATAAATTAGATCTTTTATGTATTATTATTACTGTTAATGATTTCTAAACAGTGCAGTAATAAAATATAAATATTAGAAACAATCTATAGATCTATGAGTTACAGGCCTGATTTCATACTGTACTATGTGATAATGTTAATTAACACACTTGCTTATTGATGGTTGACAACAAAGAAATTGTCATGTTTCTCCCCCAATTATTGTCATTTTCTAGCTCATGGACCTCTTCAAAGATCTTCCCAATAACAGCTCCTTTTCTGGTGCACATTGACAGGGCCAACCTTAGAATACATTTTCTATGTAGGTCTCTTCTGAAAAGGAATTCTTTTAGAGTTTTCGAGGTTGATGATCAAACACCGTGCATGTAAAATTTACAAAGTTATTGGCTTTTCCTACCTGAGTCCCTATCATGCTCGATTCCTGGCTCTGTTCCTGCCGACTTTCTGAACTCAACAGACCTATTTGCCTTGTCCATTTCAGCCTTAGAGCGTACAGTGAAGGAAGATCTGTTATGGATGCCACAGTGCAAATATACATGTTGACATTATATTCATCCTTGATAGGAATGAGAAGTTGATTATTCCAATTTTTCTTTTGTCAGACCACTGTGAGCAATGTCCGGGTTGATACTATTTTCTTCTCCTCGTACATCATCGATAACAGTAATTGTTTCATTCTTTTTCGTTGTCTTGTTGATTACAGTTATATGATATCATATACGCATCATAATTACAAGACCTAACAAGACGCACATTTTGCATTTTCCTTAACAGACCGTGCGCAACGAATGATGCCAGGAATGTGAATACGCATAAAATCCCTTGTATCTTTTTTTTCCATTTGCGTTAGTACTATGCATGAATCCACAGATAGATTTTCTCTTTCTCCTGAAAGTTTCTTTACTCCCATGGCGTAGACCAGACCTTTGCAATGGGGGGCTTGAAAGGGGTGCCGAGGCTTTTTTTGAGGGGGCAAATTTGGGTCCTTTCTCATAGACCTGTAAAATCAGTTTTCATTTTGGGGGGGGGCTGGTTGGGGGGGGGGCAAGGGTTTTCTGTTGGGGGGCTTGCGCCCCCCCCTGCCCCCCGCTGGTTACGCCACTGACCTTACCCAACTTTTTCTTATGATGCAGCTATATTATATGGTACACCATTGAATCTTACTCAAATCCATTCCCTTACGACATCTGTTTATTCCAGCAATCTCTTCAGAAGAGCTTGAATAGCTTGAGCTGAATTTGGATTTAAATCCACTATTTCTCCCATCTGTATATATGCAGGAGACTGGCAATCAGGCGACAATTCCAGAACGTGGGGTTAAAGGTTTGTTGCACACTTTGACATACCAGGTTTTATTATGCAACTGTTGCCTTGTTTACCCTAACACAAGGGAGCAAGATGATTGATAAAATTATCGCATTTTGAATTTTTGCTTCAGCGTCACAGTTGACAGATGCTGCTGTTTCTGTGCCGCTTGAATGGCCTAAATGGCAGAGTCATCTCAATTTGCAATATCAAAATATGTTATGTGCAATCACCTCCAAAAGTCAAAAGAAAAGTTTTCAAAGTTATTTGGTGTCCTACAGCAGAAGATATTGCTTTCGCAACCAGCAATCTGTTTCAAATCTTTGTTTCCCGTCCAAATGGTAGAAGAGGAAGGGTTGTATAAAGACTATATTGGTTTGTGACCTGGTGGATTCTTCAATCATCTGATTGAAGAAGTGATTGTTTTTTGTGACACAATCTTGTGCAAACATATTTTCCTGAAGTTGTCAGCATAGTGACGGTCAGATGTCTCAACCCAGTGTCGGTGCTATCATTTTAGATGAAGTTGTCATTAACCTTTGGTGTCTTAATACAAATGATGGTGGTGGTACTTCTAACAAATCATGGTTTATTTTAGATGCTCCTGTGTCTACTCCTACATCCATGACAATATCCTCTGCTGTCATCATGGTGTGTACAATACAACCTGAATCAATATTTCCATCAGAGTAAACTATTGTTTTACACTGATGGTAATAGCAGTAACCTGGTTATCTGGTACTCTGATTATCAACTGTTTTCGCCAATGTGCGAGTGGTGGTAGAGTCGCATCATCTTTTCTGTTATTCACTTGTTCATGACTTTTTTCTTGTTTGGTAGATTTTTTTAGCATAGTCTAAGCATTTTAGCCAAAGTAAGGTGAACTTTCTTGATCCACCCCTTCCTATATCAACCAATTCAATGGCTTTTTGCTGAAGTCTCATTTTTATTTTGTATCTTAACCATTTTTTTTTGTCATGAAACATACCTGTCAATATCGCAACCAGTCTGTTTTAATCAGATTCTGTACATATTTTGAGTCTCCAAGATTAAAGAAATAACAGAACCTTACGTTTTTTTTCTGATTGTTTTTTTTAAAGGAGGAAAAACTCAACCCAACCTTGCCTGAAAAAAAATATGAGGGTGCAATAATATATGAGGTCAAATTAGCATTGTACTTTCTCGATCCTTCTGTGGAGGATCTTCTAAAAAAAACTTCTGAGGTACTCACCCCTCCTGGCCCCTGGCCATTGAGTCTACTTTTGAAGTTTCCAAGGTTGGCAGGTGTAAAGAAAGTCATGCAAATCTGATTTGTAAATCTGGGTCTCCAATCAGGTTCTGGATGACATCCGGTTTTTCTTCATTTTGGAGGCATGGAGTTTGACTTTAACAATCTGAAATAAATTGAATCTATTATGTGTTATTATTACTGTTAATGGTTTCTAAACAGTGCAGTAATAAAATATACATATTAGAAACAAAAATCTATAGATCTTTGAGTTAAAGGCCTGATTTCATAATGTACTCTGTGATAATGTTAATTAACAAACTTGCTTATTGATGGTTGACAACACAGAAATTGTCATGTTTCTCCCCCAATTGTTGTCATTTTCTAGCTCATGGACCTCTTCAAAGATCTTCCTAATTTTCTGGTGCACATTGACAGGGGCAACCTTAGAATACATTTTTCTATGTAGGTCACTTTTAAAAAGGAATTCTTTTAGATATTTTGAGGTTGCTGAATGCTGATCAAGCCCTTTGTTTCAATTAATTAAACTATTTTGTTAATAAAACAACTTTACCAATGAATTAAGGAGCTATCTTAATTTTGAGATTTTTTTAAAAAGCGTCTGTAACTTCAATGTTTCAACTAAGATCTTTTAGAATTTGTTTATGAAAATTTTTTCACAACATGAAAAAATAAAAATAAATTGTTTGTTGTATTTGTAATTCATGTTATTTAACACAACTGGATTAATAATAAGCATAAATGTGCTGTGAAATTATGAGTCTTGTAATTAGAAGAGTCTCGTAATTCAAGTTCTTCCGAACTGAAATAGCAGTCAATTTTGATAAGAGTGGGTTTAAAGAGACATGGCACATTAAAAAAATAGTGCACCCTGAAGATTTTCAAAATGATATTGAATAGGTTGTTAAAGCTTTCACATTTACAATAGCCGTCACATGGAAATGATAAGACCAAATCAGGGCACATATGGGTAAACAGAATGGATTTTATGTGGTCCGGGCTAACATTTCTTCAGCAGCCGATAGGAAATGGCGTTTAACCACAAGAAAAACCACCACCGGAGTTGATTCCCACGGCTTGCACCCTGTTGACCGGTCGTGACCTTTGTGGTTTTAATATCAATGAGACGAGTCTAAGATATTCATGTAATAGGACACTTTTATTGATTAAGTTACATCAAACTTAAGAGTGATCTTACAAATTACCTGGATTCTTTAGCCTTCTTATTTAAAGGTCTATGGCCTTCAGCAATAGCTCGTCCCCAGAATGCACCAGGATTTTGCCGGAAGTGGTCAACATTTTGGTATCAGAAAAAAGCTTATTTTCTCATTTAACCCTGTGAAATTTAGAGCTGAAAGATGTTTGGTTGGGACGTTATGAGCGACATGTGCCCAATTTGGTCGACCATATTAATTTTACACAGTACTCTCTGGGGCTAAAAAATCACATTTTTAGCTCTTGCATCAAAACGGATAAAATACGGCGCAAAACTTACAGATGGGGATTTGGCATGAAGGCCATTCTATTACGATGACAACTCATATTTCTTAAATCGGGCCATACCCCCTTCAAGTCCTCTATCTGTTTCGGGGCATGATATTTTTATGTTTAAAATATATCTCTCTTTTCCAATGTCTAGACTATCTTTGTGAGCAAATTGAAGGAAATTTTTTTTTTTTTTAATTGTGCCGTGGTGTTTTTAAAAATATGTGCCATTATTACTTTAACCCTAACTGCCCAAGTCATCGGGTTACTTGGGCATCATAGGAAAACAGCAACTTCACCATTGAATTAGGGAATAAACTAATTTAAAATTAAAGGGGTTGACGGTGATCTGTGTCCGCGCAAGCTGCAATATTGTTTCAAAAATTGTGAAACCACTTGTGCAGATTGGGTCCGCCCCCTCATTTCAATGTTGCATGAGCACGACACCTACTGGACCAATCTCACACCATATATTTTCAACACTGATTGGGAGGGGATGGGGAGGGGAAAGAAAGTTATAGTTACAATGCGGTTCAAGCCTATAATCTTTTTCATAGCTGCAACATTAAAAACAGGTGTGCCAAGGACTTATGAACAAGATTGTGTTTGGCCACTTTCAGCATTCTCTTTAGAGCCCAGTCATCGACAAAATAAGAAGTTGTGTTGAGGTGCGAAGGAATCAATCGCAGATATCGCGGACATCTGTGCGTTTTGTTTTGCCGTTTCTATTCAAATCGTGCATCTTTACGGCTGCGTTCCTGCTTTGCTGAGTGCCGAATGTGTCGTGAAGTATCAAATTTGAGTGTTTTAGGCATGTAGTGGAAAAAGTCTGTCGGTGACCCTATTTTTTATTCAAAAGTTAAAGGAAATACATTGGACCTCTTCATACTTTAATTTAAAAATTCTATTGAGTAGTTTTTATTTTGTAGGCGATTCAAGCATCATGTGTACTATTTTTTTTGGCTTTAGCTCAAAAACAAGTTGGTGACACCCTCTTTTTATATCAGATTCTTGATCAGCACAATTGAAAATACCAATATATGTGTGAATTCTAGAAAAATCTTTATCGAGCAATTCGCTAACAGGTCAAACCCAATAAATGTTTTTTCAGCTGTGACTGTCCACAAGAGAAGCTGCTCAATGAAAAGAACTGCGCAGAGATGTGGCTACAGAATTGTACATGTCTTCTACCAGTTGGCTCGCTTGTGTGGGCCAAAAGCAGGCCATATCAGTAAGGAAGTATTAGTACAGGCTACGGACCATGTGACCTTGTATACCATATATATAAGTTTTCAGTGGTTTCTAGACCAGTTTTTCCTGGTGAATTTGGAATCCGATGGATGCCAGACGAAAAAACCTTGAGGCATTTTCGAGGAAATGCAAAAATTCAAAAATGGCCACCAAAACACTAAAAAAAACTCATGGTAATTACTCAAAAGTTGTATTTTGTTTTGCCTGTCAGTCAAAACACACCATTGTGACAATTAAAATCGTGATTCATTAACCACTAATTAAGAGATGCAATATGGCCGCCAATAAAAAAAAGCATCTGATATTTATTCTACTTTGACCTGAATGGTAACATGATTTATACCCAATGTTTTAGCAATCAATATATTAATTGAATACAATTATGAATAGCTTTCAACAATTTGCTCATCAATAGAATCAAAAACCATTCAAGATGGCTCCAACATGGCAAAATTCATTACTATTAGCTAAGGCAAGAAGCTCAATGTTTGTTATATACCACTATAACTGCTTCAGAACGATTTAAATATTCCATAACATAATCAAAGTGAATGATATATCTGCAAGAGGGCATCCTAGATAGGGTGTTCAATATGGCTGCAAAATGTCAATCAGTAAAAGGTCAGTAATGTTTATTTACGGCTGTAGACTAAAGATATATTACTTTGTATTTTAGTGGATTATCCCTTCAAAAAACCCCAGTTAAGGCTATCTTAAGTGGTCATTGAGTCGTTATTCATGCAAATACCCCAACAAGGATGCCAATGGACGCCTAAAACTACAAAAAACATCCGACTTAAAATCTCTCTATAGAGAACGCTTGGAGGGGGTTAGCAGGACTTTGCAGGCCCAGGATTTGTGACCTAGACGCAGGCCCGGCTACTGTACTCGCCGACAGGAGGAGCTATGAAGGCCCAGCCATATTGCGATACCCTTTTGGATGGCATCTTACCTATGTATGCGTTCCGCTGATTACTAATGGATGTGTAACCATGATCTGTTTTGACTTACGGATTACACACAAACGTTGCAGGACTAGGTGGGACCACAGCTATCAATTATAAACATCTTAGAGTCTCGGAACATCGTTGGATCCATAATGACGGAATTTATTATCTCATTTTTTAAAAATATGTCTTATGATTAATGAATTCTTGACTGCCAAAACGCCGGATCATACCAAATTTACCACCTTCAGTCAGAAATAAGATCACGATCACGATAGTTATTGTATTGGCGGCCCCAAGATTGGATTCATTGATAACGTGGTTACAGAATCCTATGTTAATTGGTCACAATGGGTTGTTTAAACGAGACAGGATGAAACAAACACAAACTTTATGGTGAACAAGAGATGAATGTTTTGTGTTTTGGTGGCCATTTTGATTTTGGGGTTTTTTACAAAAATGCTCAAGGTGCTCGTCTGGCATCCATCGGATCAGAATTCAGCACAAAAAAATGGTCTAGAAACCGTGAAAAAACATTATATATCTAATAAAACAAGGGTGATTATTAGGTATCAATTGAACTGTAGCCGGACTAATACAAAGTCTCTTATAGGTCAATTCTGTATGATTCCTAGACTCAATCAAATTACCAAATTATCTTTGTTACAATGCTTTGTTGTCTTTAGGTCACTTGCATTATGCCTCTTGTCTGTTTAGCTCACTAGACTGGACCAAAATTAGGGCTATATGCCTTTATGTCTGTTTAGCTCACTAGACTGGACCAAAATGACGGGCCAATGTATTCGGTCTGTTTAGTTCACTAGACTGGACTAAAATTCCTGGCCATATGTCCTTCTGTCTGCTTAGTTCACTAGACTGGACCAAAAGGGCCGGGCCATATGTCTTCGTCTGTTTAGTTCACTAGAAGGGACCAAAAATGGCCGGGCCATTATGTCTTCTGTCTTGTTAGTTCCTAGACCAGGGCTCGATTTAGCACGGGCCCACTGGGCCGCTGGCCCGCGGCCAGTGAACTTCCTGTCGGGCCAGAAGAATTCTGTAGTGGCCCGTCGGGCCAGTTGAATATTCAGAAATGTAGGTTTGGCAAAGTCTTGTAAAATAGAATTCCAGTTTAGGCATTCTTAAACATTTTAGTGGAATTATTTTAAGCATTTCTCGATTTTTCAAAGATAATCAGTCACTAATTAAGTGCTGACTCCTACTGGCACAACTTCTCTAACAGAGACGGGTGTGTTAGTCCTTTTTTCAATCATACAGCGTTTTTATGTACATACAGCTAGGGGCCCAGTAGGTGCCCTAGACTATATACTTCATGATGCTGTTCACGAAATTATTATCTCACCTACGACATAATTTCTAACAGCGCACATATCAAACGCTGCTTCGCGACATTGTTTAAACTGCGAATTCAGTATAAACGAAGCATTCCTTAGACAATGCCGTGGACCAGGGCCCTAACAAGAAACAGGATTAGAAAGACGTAACTATTAATAAAAAGATGCACAAAAGAGCGAGATGAAAAAAAGGAACCTGAGATTATCTCCAGCTATCCTCCCAACGTGAAAACTAAAGACTGAGCAATAATTATGTTTTGTAGAACTGAGGTGTAATTTTTTCCTTTTTCCACATTTAATCCAATTAATTTTGTACTTTGTACAGCTGCAAATATGAGGTGAATGGAAGTAAAAATGACAAAAAGGTAGACAAAATAAACACAGATACTGAAGCCCCGGGGAGGAGGTTCGGGGCACTGTCTGAAATGGCGGTAACGGGTAGTGCAGCGTTGTTGAAGACCTCCTCAGTTCGCAGCTTTTTTTGGAGTTCTTAACCTCCCCCTACTTGGCCAAAACTCAAAGATTTTAGCTCCATTGGAAATCTACCAGTTTTCATCATCTCCAAACCCTCCTCTTATTAGATCTTATTTGACCTCAAATGCAGTTTTTCCCAAGTCCATAAAAAAAATCTTGTTCTGAAGACCAATTTATTTTCAAAAGTCGTTCTGAAGCCCTGTTTTGCGCTTTTTGCGCCGCACACCCTAGTGCTTCTCAGAACTGAGGGTTCAAATAGGGCCGATTGTATTTTGACATTATGTCAATTATCAAAGTTTGGCATAATTAAACAAGAAAATGTCAGACCATAGCATGGAAAATGTTGTGGACAGTGGAATTCACTGCAGGGCCAGTAGGTTCCTGTTCACTGGCCGACGGGCCAGTACAGAAAAAAAATTAATCCACCCCTGCACTTAGATGGAAAAAAATGCGGGCCATATGTCTTATGTTGTTTAGTGCACAGACGGACCAAAATGCCAGCATATGCCTTCTGCCGTTCGCTTTGTTAAGTCGCTCTACGGACTTAATTCATTGGTTCACACTGTTATGAGATAAATAATGGTATCAAATAAGGAGGGAGCAATCCCCCTCCTCTAAAAACTAAAAAATTATTTATTAATTTTACCTGGATGTCTTTTGCGTGTTCCGATCGTCTTGGGCCCCCCCTGATTTACCCGGAAGTAGTATCAATTTGATATTAGATGAAAGGTCGTTTTTTCTCATTGTCGTCCTGAAATTGTGAGCCCTCAAATCCATGCATTTCATTCCCAAGATTATAAACAAAAAAACTGCCGTTTTAGTGGTTAACCACCAATATTAGCCACAGATATTGAAGAGGGCTTTGCACATGCATTAGGGCGTATACACATCAAAACCGCAAGTTTGTTTCCCACGGTATTTGATGGGTATGTGCAAGTGGCCAGGATCTCATATCAAGTAGAGAACAAAGACACATAAATCGGAACAAGCCCCTTTAATCACCTAATTGAGGTCTCAATTTCAACATGGCCTATGTCCATGCTTCCACTATTGTTATGAGTTCAACTCGGCATAGAGCCTTGTTCAGTTTCAAGCTTTTCTGCATTGCATAAATTTGATAGTTTTGTCACCTCGAAGTAGCACAACCCTGCCACACCTGACCCACAACAGGGTTGTTTATGGTGTATACCTCGACTATAGTCGGAACCTGGATTCAGCCAGTGTGCACAACGGACCACCAGGCAGTGTACCATTTTTTTTAAATTTAATCTGTTCTGTAGACATAGTAGCCCTAAAAAATGAATTCAAACCTGAAAACACAATATTCAAAATAATAAAAAACTTAAAAAAAGCAAAAAATAAAAAAAATAACAATGTTTGTCCCGGTTCTTAGCAGAGAACTTTGATCAAGGCTATCTTGTCCTGTTAGTTTCATAGACTGGACAAAATGGCTGGTGTCCATATCTATTTTTTAGTAATTCTTTTTGCAATATGGTCTTCTCTCTGTTAGTTCACTAGACTGACCAAAATGTTGGGCCATATATGAGTCTTTTGCAAGTCTAGACGGACCTAACATGCCTAGGCCCATATGTTAGTAGTCTTTTGCAATTTGGTCTTGTACTATACCGCGAAGCCCGACGGGAGCCTCGAAAGGAAACCCTCTACGTCGCCGCCCGCCATTACTGGGGGGGCATCCCGGCCACCAAACACACATGACCCAGTACCACACACGCCGCATATTGCTTTAACGACCGAAATAAAATAAAGCCATAATCATGATAATAAGAATTACAAGTTTACAACCTACCTTTTTGTTTGGCACTTGTTTTAACAAATTTCATTCATTCAATTCACACCGTTTATTTTCCATGGACTTTATGGAAGGCTGATGTCAGGTACTGGCCTAAACTGGAATCCAGGGCAAAGTGTCTTAACTGTTGTTTGTAAAATGTAAGGTTATCCGCTCGCCCACTTTGCGTGACGGAGAAATGAACGCTTTATGGGTTGAATCGTGTTAAAAATGGTAATAACAGCCTCGTGAGAAAAATAATTTTCGGGTAAAATTCAACATCCAGACAAAAATAAAGTACCAATAGAAGTTGAAATAATATTCCTGTTACTGACAACTTGATAGTTCCCAAGACCGATCGTATTTGCTGAAACACGTGACATCTTCCGATGCGGGATGTTGGGGTTTTAGAAAGGACACTTCGGTGCCCATTTGAATCGATTTCGGGATCTGAACAAAATTAGTCTCGGTTGTGCATGGGAATGTGCTACGCCTGGACTATCAGTACACCTGAAATGACCGGGAGTTACAATGTGGTATTTTACTGAATGGATACGATGATTGTTTCATTTGGGGTCATTAGCGAGTGATTCGCACGCAGTATCGTTTCTCCATTTTTGTCACTTTTTATGCTATTTTTGCATCCAAGAATTACATTTTTTTCCTGAGGAGCCGCCCAATGATGATTTAGGGCTGTGACATATTCCCGGTTACCCGCCCGTTACGTCTTACCCGGGACAGAATTTATCGAGCGGGTGTTTCCCGCGTCCTTTAAAAAATATAAGTTTAAAATTTTACATTTCTTTTGTACTACTCACGAGTCTCATGACAATATTACATCCTGATTAAAACTATATCCTTAATTATAAACCTACCCAGATTTGATGCAAATGTGTTGATATTTATCGCTTGTTGGAAAGTTTGTTGCCGCTAGATTAACCGCAAATTCGCCATACAACATTACCTATCTAGCTAACACGCACCATTGCATATTTCTTGATGCCTCCACACTCCCTTGAGGAAAAATTCCATTCACCGCGGGGTTGTTTAGGTCGGCTCGTTAAGTGGTAATAGCTGTACTATGGGCTGTGTTTACGTCATTCTCAGCCGATTTGTTCAGCTGACCGGCGTGTTCCACTATCGGTTTTTACGTTGTGGATGGCGTTTCTTGCTGCACATCTTCAAACAATTCCTCCCCGTACCCCGCCTTTTCGTACATACCGCACGTTAAACTTCTTCTGCATTCCCTCTAACCTGTGTGGTTTTCATCGCTGTTACGTCAAAACTGAAAATATTTGAAGGTAAATGTATTGTCCATGGAGATTTTTTTTTTCTTCTAAGCTTGGTGCCGAATTTTGCACTCAGAAGTTTCGGGTACCCCCGGGTATCGCCCGAAAATCATAACGATTACCCGGGAACGTCATTACCCGTTAGTTCACAGCCCTAGATGATATACAAATGGATAACAGTGAAATGGTATTGATTTTTGCCGTCAGACCTGATCAAAATTATCGCTTCTTTGTACAACGTAAACGCGGTTTATACTAGAAAGGCAAAAGATGCCCCCCAGTCATGCGATGGTGAGTGCCGCCGCCCACGCGTAGGGCGATAATAGTCGCCGTCGGATTCGTGTTTAGTTTGGCAGACTAACCAAAAGTCGGCCATAAATCAATGCATTGGTGTTTGTTTTTCTATTTCAATTAGATCTAAAGATAATTTTCTTTTTTTATTCATATCAACAAACAAATGAGATTGACTGCATACAATGAAATTAATAATGATAAAAAATTGATTAATTCACCCAGGAGACACTAATATTTCAGTTCAGTTCCCATGTTTGTGAATACTTAATTCATTATTTAAGAATTTGCCGATTCAGATTAAACCCCTCGTCCTTTAACTTCCAGCCACACCCTATGTACTTGACACAGATTTGGGTGAAATACCAATAGCTTCCAGATCTTCACTCAATTTAAAAGCTATCTCACTGATACCCCCCTTTTTCATTCTTTGGGGTCTCCAAAAAACTCCCAATCCATTCATGGTTAAACTTCCAATCAGGGCAAGGGAGTTAAGGACCCGCAACAAATTTTTCCGTTTCTTACAGAAATCCTGTGGCAGGTGGCTATTGACATATACTTCATATTCCCCGGGTAGTTCGTACACATCTTCTAGCATTTCATGTAAGTCTAATCTATGTTAGTAGTCTTTTGCAATTTGGTCTTCTGCCTATTTAGTTCACTGGACTGGACCAAAATCCCAGGCCATATCTGGTTAGTAGGGTCCTTTTACAAGTTGGTCTTGCCTGTTTTGTTCACAAGATGGATAAAAATGCTGGGCCATGTTTATGGTAGTAGTTTTTTGCAAGTTGGTCTTCTGCCTTTTCACTATACTACTGCACCAAATGCCACCATACTATCAGTAGTCTTTTGCAAGTTGGTCTTTTTTCCTTTTAGTTGCTATACTGGACCAAATTCCGCACTAACTATGTAGTAGGCTTTTGCAAGTTGGTCTTCTGTCTGTGTAGTTCATTGGTGGACCAAATTGCCAGTGCCTGTCTGATATAGTCTTTGGCATTTGGTGTCTTCCGTCCCTGTTTGTTTCGCAAACTGGACCAATATGCCGGGCCTTTTCTATGTTAGTAGTCTATTGTAAGTTGGTCTTCTGTCCAGTTAGTTCACTAGACTGTACAAAATGCCGGGCCATATCTATGGTAGTCTTTTGCAAATTGATCTTCTGCCTGTTTGAGTTCGCTAGACTGGACTAAAATGCAAGACCATATTGTTGTTAGTAGTCTTTTGCAAGTTGATCTTCTGCCTGTTTTATTTACTAGACTGGACCAAGAATAAGCATAAATGTATGTGAAATTATGAGTCTTTGTACTTAGAAAGAGTTCGTAAGTCAAGAGGTTCGTCCGAAACAGGAAAATAGCAGTCAATTTTGCAAGAGTGGGCGTTTAAAGAGACACTGGCACATTTAAAAAATAGTGCAACCCTGAAGATTTTCAACAATTAATTTTTGAATGGTGTTGTAAAGCTTTCACATAACATTAGCCTTCACCTGGAAATGATGAAGACCAAATCAGGGTCCACAGGGCACATATGGGTAAACAATGATTTATGTGGTCCGGATACATATTCATGAGCCGAGGGAAATGGCGTTTCGTTAAACACAGGAAAACAAACCACCGAGTTGATTCCCACGGTATGCACGCTGATTGCGGTCTGTGACCCTTTGTGGTTTTAATATCAATGAGTACGAGTCTAAGAATTCATGAATAGGACACTTTTATGATTTTAAAAGTTACATCAAAACTTAAACGTTTATCCTTACAAATTACCAGGATTGGGTCTTTAGCCTTCTATAAAGGTCCATGGCCGGATCGACTAATGCCTGCGGCCCCAGAAGCCCCAGATGTTTCCGGAAGTGGTGGTCAACATTTTGGATAGAAAAAGCACTATTTTTCTCATTACCCTGTGAAATCTTAGAGCTTGAAAGATGTTGGTTTGGAAGTATGAGCGAAAAGTGCCCATTTTGTTCCTCGGACCAATAGTAATTTTACACAGTACTCTATGGGGCTTACAAAATCACATTTTTAGCCTCTCGCATGCAAAAAACGGGATTAAAACATCGGCGCAAAATTTACAGATGGGGATTTAGAGTGAAGGCCCAATCTATTAAGATAAAAAACTTCATATTCTAAAATGGGCCAATCCCCCTTTAATGTCTCTTCGGTTTCGGGGCATGATATTTTTTATGTTTAAAATATATCTCTCTTTTCCAATGGTTAGACTATCATTTGTGAGCCAGAATATTGAAGAAATTTCAATTGTAGTGAAAATTATGCCAGTGCTGCTTTTAACCCTAACTGCCCCAAGTCATCCGGGTACCTTGGGAATCATAGGAAAGCAGCAACTTCACATTGAATAGTAAATAAACTAATATTAATTAAGGGGTTTGACGTGTGATCTGGTACGCGCAAGCTGCAATCTTGTTCAAAATTGTTGGAACACTTTGATGAGATTTGGTTACCGCCCCCTCATTTCAATGTTGCCATGAACACGACACCCTGAGCAAATCTCGCATTTTCAACACTGATTGGGAAGGGGATGGTTGCAGGGGGAAAGAAAAGTTATAGTTACAATGCTTTTCAAGCATATTATCTCTTTCATAGCTGCCAACATTAACCAGGTGTTCCAAGGACTTATGAAACAAGATTTGTGGTTGCACTTTCGCATTCTTCTTAAAGGCCCCCAAGTCAATCAAGAAAATAAGAATTTGTTTTTGTTTTGAGGTGCGAAGGAATCAATCGCAGATACGCGCGGACATCTGTGCGTTTTGTTTGCGTCATATTCAAATCGTGCATCTTTACGTCTGCTTCCTGCTTTGCTGCGTGCCAAATGTGTCGTAAGGCTATCAAAATTGAGGGTTTTTAGGTCCAGGTAGTTGGAAAAGTAAGTCTTTTGACCCCTCTTTTTTTATATTTTAAGAAAGACATTGGGACCTTATACTTGAAATTTAAACATTCTATTGAGTAGTTTTTATTTGTAGGCGATTCAAGCATCATTTACTATTTTTTGGTTTAGCTCAAAAACCAAAAGTTGGTGACACCCTCTTTGATATAGATCTTGAATCAGCACCGTTGTGTGAAAATACAATTATGTGGGGAATTCTAGAAAAATTTTATAGAGCAAATCGCTTAAACACGGTCAAACCCCATAATGTTTTTTTCAAGCTGTGACTGTCCACAAGAGAAGCTGCCTAAATGAAAGAACTGCTCAGAGATGTGGCTACAGAATTGTCAAATGTCTTCTACCATTTGGCCGCTTGTGTGGGCCAAAATGGCCAGGCCATATCAAGTAAGATAATATAGTTCAGGGCTACAGACATGTGACCTTGTTATACCATAAATATAAGGTTTCGTGTGTTCTAGACCAGTTTTTCCTTGCTGAATTGAATCAGATGGATGCCCGACGAAAACAAACCTGGATCAGTTTCGTGGATGCAAACATTCAAAATGGCCACCAAAACACTAAACAACTCATATGTTAATACTCAAAAGTTGTATTGTGTTTGCCTGTCAGTCAAAACCCATTGTGACCAATTAACAGTGATTCATTAACACCTAATAATTAAGCGATCAATATGGCCGCCAATAAAACACAGCAACTGATATTTATCTACTTTTGACCGTAGAATGGTAACAGATATATAACCAATTTTATCATCAATATATTAATTGAAACATTATGATAGCTTTCAACCAATTTGCTAATTAATAGAATTCAATAAACCATTCAAGTATGGCCTCCAAAATGGCAAAATTCATTACTATTTTCAAGGCAAGAAGAGCTGCCATGTTTGTGTATTCACATAACTGCTCAGAACGATTTAAATATCATAAAAACATAATCAAAGTGATGGATATCTGCAAGATGGCTCATCCTAGATAGGCGTTCACTATGGCTGCCAACAATGTCTCACTCAGTAAAGTCAGTAATTCATTAACGCTGTAGGCTAAAGATTATACTGTTGTTTCTTAGTTGAGGATTATCACTTCCAACACCCCAAGTAAAGGCTTATATTAAGTGTCATTGAGTCGTTATTCAATCAAATTACCCCAACATGGATGCCTATATGGACGCCTAAAACCTACCAAAAAAAAAGATACATATCTCTCTAGACTATTGGTGATCGGATTTTTCGCCGTTAGTAAGTAGTGCCATTTTCCAGCCATTGGGATACCCATTTGGATGGCATCTTACATGTACGATTCCTCTGATACATAATGATAGGTGTACATTGATCTTTGATTCGTACAGGTATACACACAAACATTGCCAGTACTAGGTGGACACAGCTATAATTATAATTATCTTAGAGTATCGGAAGCCCTCTTGGATACTATAATGGACGGAATTTATATCTCATTTTTTTAAAATATGTTCTTCTTATTTGATTTTAATGAGTCATGGACAAATGCCAAAACGCCAGGATCGATACCAAATTACAACATGCAGCAGAAAATAGAATACGATCAATATGTTATTGTTTGGGCGGCCATATTGAATTCTTGATTACGTGGTTTACGAATATATGTTATTGGTCACAATGGGTGTTAAACGAGACAGGATGAAAAAAAAAAACACAACTTTTGAGTGAATAAGAGAGAATGGTTTCGTGTGGGGGGCCATTTTGATTTTTGGAGTTTTACAAAAAGGCTCAAGTTGTCGTCTGGCATCCATTCGATCGAATCAGCCAAAAAAAAACTGGTCTAGAAACTTGAAAAAACATTATATATACTAATTAAAAACAAGGTTGATATTAGGTATCAATGAGTCTGTAGCTTGGACTAATAATAGTTGCTCTCTAGGTCAAATTCTGGATGATTCCTAGACTCAATCAAATTACAAATTATATCTTTGTGACCATGCTTTTGTTGTCTTTAGTCACTTGCATGATGCCTTCTGTCTGTTTAGTTCACTAGACTGTAGACCAAAATTTCGGGCTATATGCCTTCTGTCTGTTTATAGCTCACTAGAAGGGACCCCCAACATGCAGGGCCATTTGGTTCTGTCTGTTTAGTTCACTAGACTGGACTAAAAATTCCTGGCATATCCATTCTGTCTGTTTAGTTCACTAGACTGGACTCTCCTAAAATCCTGGCCATAGGTCTTCGTCTGCTTAGTTCACTAGAAGGACCAAAATGGGGACGGGCCGTATGTATTCTGTCGTTAGTTCACTAGACTGGACAAAAAGCGGGCCAATGTTTCTGTCTGTTTAGTTCACTAGATTTCTGGACAAAATGCCAGGCCATATGTCTTCTGTCTGTTTAGTTCAACTTAGATGGACCAAAATGCGGGCAGGCCATATGCCTTCTGTTGTTTAGTGACACAGACTGGACCAAAATGCCAGGCCATATGCCTTCTGCCTGTTCGCTTTGTTCAAGGCGTCTAAGAACTTCATCAATTGGTTCCACTTCTGATATAAGTAATGTTATCAAATAAGGAGGGAGCATAATCCCCCTCCCTAAAACTAAAAATAGATGAGAATTCACTCTATTAAAAGCGCGTGTTCTGATCGTCTTGGGACACCCTGATTTACCCGGAGTAGTATCCCAATTTTGAGATCAGTGAAAGGCCGTAATTTTTTCTCATTGTCGTCTGAAATTTGAGCCCTCAAATCCATTCATTCCAAGATATAAACAAAAAAATGCGTTTTTAGTGGTAACCACCAATATTAGCACAGTATGTGAATAGGGCCTTGGCAAATCATTATTGCGTCTTACCATCAAAACCGCAAGTTTGTTTCCCACGGTATTGATGGGGTATGTGCAAGTGCCAGGCTTCTCATATCAATGTACAGAACACAATACACATATAAATCAGAACGCCTTAATCCCTAATTGAGAGTCTCATTTCACCGGCCTATGTTCCCTGCTTCCACTATTGTTATGAGTCAATAAGTTCAACTCAGGCATCGCGCCTGTTCATCTGTCAAGCTTGTTCTGCATTTGCATAAATTTGATAGTTTTGGACACTCTGAGTAGCACAACCCTGCACTGACCACAACAGGGTTTGTGGTTTTATACCTAGCCTAGTAGGAACCTGGATTCAGCCAGTGTGCACAAAAACAGACCACCAGGCAGTGTACCATTTTTTTTAATTTTAATCTTTCGGTAGAATAGTAGACACTAAAAAATGATTCACCAACCTGAAAACACCCAATATCAAACTAATTGGAAGAAATGTTAATTATGCAGTACAGATGTGAAAAAAAAATAACAATGTTTGCGGGTTTTAGCAGAGAACTTTGATCAAGGCTATCGTCCTGTTAGTTCACTAGGACGGACCAAAATGGCTTTGGTCCATATCTATGTTAGTCGTCTTGCAAAGATGGTCTCCTCTCGGTTAGTTCACTAGACTGACAAAATGTTGGGCCATATATGAGTCTTTTGCAAGTCTAGACTGGACACTAAAAATGCTTAGCCATATGTTAGTGTCTTTGCAAATTGGCTTCTTTGATGAGCCTATTAGTATGGCAGACTAGACCCAAAATGTCGGGCCAATTAAAGCAAAAGCAATTGGTGTTTGTTTTCTATTTTCAATTGATTAAAGGGATAATTTTCTTTTTATTCTATACAACAAACAAATGAAAGA
The DNA here is from genome assembly GCA_023653785.1 of Ophioderma brevispina. Lineage (NCBI taxonomy): Eukaryota > Metazoa > Echinodermata > Ophiuroidea > Amphilepidida > Ophiodermatidae > Ophioderma > Ophioderma brevispina. The sequence continues at coordinate 57,282 of JAMKCH010032607.1, forward strand.
TGGACTGCATACAATGAAATTAATATGATAAAAATTGATATTCACCCAGGAGACACTAACATTTCAGTTCCCTGTTTGTGAATGAACTTAATTCATTATTTAAGAATTTGCATCAGAGTCAACCATCGTCCTTTTAAATCCCGCCCCACCCGAGTGTACTTGACACAGATTGGGTGTGAAATCCCCATAGCTCAGATCTTCACTCAATTTAAAGCGATTCACTGAGTCCCCCCTTGTTCATTCTTGGGGGCTCCAAAAAACTTCCCAATCCATTTCAGTTTTAAACTTACAATCTAGTGCAATGGAGGTTAAGACCCCGCAACAAATTTTTACTGTTTCGTACAGAAATCCTGGGGCAGGTGGCTATGTGACATTATACTTCATATCTACCCTGGTATTCGTACACTCTTCTAGCATTTCATTGTAAAGTCTAATCTAGTTAGGTAGTCTTTTGCAATTGGTCTTCTGCCTATTTAGTTCACTAGACTGGACCAAATTCCAGGCCAATCGAGGTTAGTAGTCTTTGCAAGTTGGTCTTGCCGGTTTTGTTCACAAGAATGGTTTTTATTACAAAATGCTGTGGGCATGTTCTGGTAGTAGTTTTTTGCAAGTTGGTATTCTGCCGTTAGTTCACTTAGATACGGCACCAAAAACTGCCGCAACCTAATCTATGTTAGTAGTCTTTTGCAAGTTGGTTCTTCTTGCCTGTGTAGGTTCCACAGAGTGGCCAAATTGGCCAGGCCTTGTCTCTATATAGTGTCTTGGCAAGTTGGTATTCCGGTTTGTTTATTCGCTAAAAACAGGACCAATATTGCCGGGCCTTTTCATGTTAGTGTCTATTGTAAGTTGGTCTTCGTCGTTAGTTCACTTAGACTGGACCAAAAATGACGGGACATATCTATGGTAGTCTGTTGCCAAATTGATCTTATGGCCTGTTTAGTTCAGCTAGATCGACTGGACTAAAAGGCAAGACCATCTTGTTGTTAGTTAGTCTTTGCACATGATCTCCTGACTGTTATTGAATAGACTGGACTAAATTGCCAGGCATATATGTTTTAGTCTATTGGCAATTTGGTCTTCTGCCTAGCCTGTCATTCACTAAGACTAGACCAAAATGTCGGGCCATTTCTGAGTAAGATATGTCGTTCTGGTTGGTATTTTGCCATGCAATGGTTCCTGTAAATGGACCAAATCGCCGGGCCATATCAAGAACTTTGTATAAGCAAAAAAACTTGTTTGGTTTTTTGCACAATTTGTCTTTGAGAGAGGCCTATGAAATGTTCTGAAGTATTCGTTATGGTTTAATGTGTGTGGGTCTGAGTGAAATAGGATTGTAATTTGGTCCCCACCACACACTATTTAAACCAAATGTGATGTGCCACATGAAGGTGATACATCTTGTTGTTTTGGACAAAAGTGCGATTTTGTCCCCGCGAAAGAGGTAGTTCGGACGGGGAGGGGAGGATAAAATGAGAAGAGTCCGTCCGTGCGTTCGTCCGTCTGATGATAAAAATGTTAATCCATGTTGCTATATGATTTATCTGGAGTTGCGTAAAGGGCAACACACGGTGTAACTTGGTGGAAAGAAGCGGGTTGATGAGTTGACCTGCCCTCCTGATTGGATTTGGGCGTAAAATTGCTAATTAAGTATCTAATTTGCGTCCACGACCCCCGTTCGCTCCTACATTTATGAAAATTATCATGAAGGGCCTGTGCTAAAACGTTTCTGGGTCTAAGGCGTAGAATGATGTACCTTGGTGGAGGAAAGCGGGCTGAGGAGTTCTAAACCTGATAGATTGATCGTACTTTGCGGCAAAAATTGAGTATGCAAATGGGTAGTGGTGTGTGTTGAGGGGTGTTTAGGAGTGGTGGGGGTGTTGTTGCAGAGTGTTGGGAAGGGGTGGGTTGGTTTGGGGGGGATTAGGGGAAGGTATTGAAGAGTGTTGAGGGGTGGGTTGGGGGATGGGGGAGGGGTTTGTTGGGGTGTGAGGGGGGTTAAGGAGGGTGGTGGGGGGGGGGTTGTAGGTGTGGGAAGGGGGGTGGGGTGTGGGGAGGGGGGGAGGGTGTGGCAGGTTGTTGGGGTGAGTGTTGTGGGGTGTTGGGGAGGGGTGGGAGGGTGTTTTTGTAGTTGCCATTTGTCGCATGTTGTATCGCAAACATTCGGCGGGGAATATTTACTATGTGTAAAACGAGTTCGCCTTGTATTATTTGAAATGATGGTGAAAAACACTTTCCAGTATTACCCATATTTGGATATTGGAGATTTTTTTTGAAGATATAATGGAAAAATGTGTAAGTCTTATCATGGCACTATATTTCGCAAGACATTTTGGTATTCTTTTTACAGATGGCCAGCTATTCTGAGTCCCTGGGAAGGACCGTATGTTGGAGCTAGACCGTGATGGTGATCCAAAACCTTCTACCATGTAGAAGTCCTGGGTAATCTCACACCCAGTACTGGGTGAGCCTTTAATCTTGAACATCTATGCGAGGAATTGAAACCCAAGATCCAAAGGTAGCACATATTGTTCAGGCAGATTCTTGATGGATTTATTTGTGTAAATTTTGGTTATATTAAAGTGTGAAAATAATAAGACACAATAAGGCCAAAGAAAAGGGATATTTGGTAGCAAAATGGTGTCTGTCAGCATGTCTCTCCTGTGTATCTGGGTGTAGCAAAAATTGTTAATCTGTACTTATTGAACTCAATTGTTTTACCCATCGCTCAATTTAGAGAATAAAGGTATGATTTTGGGAACCGGGACGCTCTTTACGACGAATTGAACCCAAGGCCGAGTACCATTATTTTAAGTGGAAGAATGAGGCCAGGGGCTGAGTTCTTCCACGCAAAAATAATGGTAGTCCTGGGTTTCAATTCGTCGTAAAAGAGTACCGGTTCCAAAATCATACCTTTATTCTCATTCTTAAGAGTAAGGGTTCCTAAATATTTAGCAAGTTGCGGACAAAGTCAAAAATGACGTCGTCCAATTTATTGAAACTTTGGCAGGATATATTTAGTCTTGGGTCAGAATGTTGTCCTACAATATTAACATCCCTGGTGTCCTGTTGCCATGGCAACGCAATTCCAAAATGTTAAGGGGGAAAAAAAATGTATATTTTACGCCGATTTTAAAAGGAAAAAAACAAAAAAGTAAGTTCGTACTACTGACACATATCCCCACAATGAAAAATCATATCAATGGTGATTTATATAAGTGCATGTGAACTTTATATGAAGGTGTTGCCAGTTTCCTTCAGCATTCTTTGTATCTCAATTCTAACTTAAAAATCACTCTTTTTGGATATTTTTTCCAGACATTCATTTTACCACACTTTCAAAACCGCCACAGCAGCGCCCCCCCCGGTGGGGTTTTTTCAAAAAAATCTTGGGCATGGATCAGAGTACGCCACCCCAACCACTCCGAACCCCCACCTTTGTCTATCTCCTTAAAACATACATAGAAAAAAAGAACTTGGGAGTTTGGGTCCTTTTCTGTTAAACCAATATTCATATCACAAAACTTGCTATTCATGAAAAAAGCCGTACAGCAGTACAAAATTTTACCATTCTTTCATAGTGTAAGGTATTGGCAAAAATAGCAAAATGTAATATTCATAGGGAATGAAAATTATTAGCTTTTGGGGGGTAATTTCTTAAAGTTCACCCGCCTGGAATTAAAGTTATTTTTGTCTTTCTTAAAAAGTAATGGGCAAGCAGCAACTTATATATTTCTAAGAAGTATTTCACCATGCTATTTTGGTATGTATTACAAGCGTATGTAACAATGGCATAGCTAAGGTTTAGAAATTTAGTTAATAGTTTTAAAAATAAGTTAAAACCCCAAGTAAAAAAGAAGTAAAGTCCAATTGGTACAGAAATTGGGTCATAAAATCCCCTTGGACTCCCCCATATGATACTGAGGTTCCATAAGGGTCACACCCAAGGTGAAGGTCAGATGAGGTCTAAGTTATAAAATGGGTTTTAAAACATGAAAAATTGGCATCATTCGAAACCAGTACCCCCAAAGTCCACAAATAGCTACGAACTTGAATCATAGATGCCCTTGCTAACCTCCTACGATAATGAGGTCAAGGGTCACATACCAAGGTCAAAGGTCATGGAGGTCAAGTTATAAATAGTGCAAAAAATAAAATTAGCATCCAGTCGATAAGTAACAAGTCAATGCTCACAGAACTCTGGCCATCCTAGATACCCCTTGGGAGCCTTCATATGGCCAATGACACTCAGGGCGCAGCTACACATACCCAAGCGTCAACCCCCACGGGTCATATGAAATCAAAGCTTTACACCCTACAAATACCCGGTCCTGCCTACAAAACATCAAATTGGGCTTATTCACCAGAAGAATTCCAATAGTACAGACTTGGCCATCTCCATGGACCCCTGCCCCCAAACCCTGGAAATCTTCATCCCTATGTGAGGTAATGGTCTATACGCGCGATCACCCCACCGGTTCATCCCTCCTATGACGATCAACGTGCCACCCTTAACCATAGGCTAAAAATTGCCGCTTCCACATCCTGGGAAGTACAAAGTCCCAATTCAGAACTGGATGGGAAACAGCCAGCCGCTCGCGCAGTTTCATATGATACGATCAAAGGTTAACCTGCCCAAGTGGCCCAAAAGGTCAGCTGGCCCCTCCTTTTTCCTTTCTGGGTCAAGTTATCAAATAGGAGTGAAGGAACAAGGCCACTTGATTTTGTGTAAATCTGCATTGCACCTTTAAATACGTTATGAATATGTTTTTTCACATTTTGAAAATATTTTATGTGAATCATTATAATCATGATGAAAGCTAAATATAAAGATTTCACCTTTTACTATCTTCCTAATAATAACTTATCCTAGATTCTACCAAATTCCATCCAATGCGGGAAATTCGCTCGCCATTGACTCCAAACATTAAACAAAAAAACAATTGCGCTTAATAAAAGTAAAACTAGAATTCGTTCTCAAGTTCTAAAGATTAGAATAGAACAAAGTCTTGTGTTACACGATAGTGTGGAAAGTGATGAGAAATATTGAATAAAAAATATTGTGATTATGTGTGAACCCCATCTTACCAAGCTGTTTTGCAAACACTCTCTTACAAGTACCCCTGCATACTTTTCATTACGAAAAATTTATTTTTCAATTTGATGATCCTAACTGGGGTAATTGTCAATTGTCTAACAAAAAGGTGTGTGGAATCTTGTGGGTAGTGTTTTCAAATAAAAAGGATTTAGAAGGCTCAAATGTGAAGGCACCGGGGGGGAGGGGGGCACTGGCACTTGGATTCAAAGGTGGACATGATACTCATGAGAAACAAGAATGAAAAGGGCCTTTTTTTGCAATCATACCTAAAATTGATCATAAATAAATAAATCTATAAATTAAAAAAAAAAAAAAAAGGGGTATGTTTTTCTTTATGTTTTTCTGAACCCTGAATTTGTGATGAGTGTTTTGAGGGATGTAAAAACTCAATTAAAGGCACTGTCAGTGATTTGATAAATCAGAAAAATCGAAAAAATCAAATCAGATTTCTGCTGTTTTAACAAGTATAGGTACCAACATACCCGGCACATTAATTAACATGATATTTTAGCATTGTTGTCCGTACGGGAAAACTTACTATAACAATATGTGATGGAGAAGTCACTGTCTGTTTTCTCCTTTTCTGTAGATTTTTCAGTTGGAAAAGAAAACTTAGACCAATTCTACGGACTTATCCTTCTCTTTTCCTGCTATTCCTGCAAAATTTCAAACTATTTTTGACTCTTTCGGGTGGATCACTGCTGTGCCTTACGCAGAGATTCAAAATCATCAAAATATTGTAAAACTGAAGCAAAGCAAAAAGCAGACGAGAAAACAATGCATTGCTTTAAATGTTTAGGTATAGCAAAAATGACAAAAATAATAATTCTTTTAACATAGCAAAAAAGACAAAAATGATTGTTTTTTTTAAGGGTATGTTTTCAGTCGGTGTAAACACATGTGCGGGGTGGTTGTGGCATTTTAAGTACATGTCACGCATCATATCCAGCTTGGATACAAGTGCCCCCCCCCCCCCCCACCGAGGGACGGCACCATAAATAACGTATGCAGTAGCGGACAGAGCTTTGAGTGGGGGAACAAGAATAATTTTCCCCCGACAGGCTGAAGAGAATATAGGTTTTATTTTAATAAAAATGGTATTCTTCTGGAATGGATCCCCTGGCAACCAAACTGGGGAAACATGCCTCCCCTCTGTACGCCACTGAAATTATGTTCTGGAAGACGGGAAATTCTCAAGGGGCAAATAACAGGAAATTAGGTAATGGGTAATAAAACTTTGCGGGTGGGACCAGCTTGGTTGTTGGGAACCCCAATGTGACGGCGGACCACCAAATCTCTGTGGGGAGGACCCAATCAGGGCGCTCATTTTCCCACCCCCCTTCCCCACTGTCTCAAGATACAGAATGAGAGGAACATAGTTGAAAAACCAGTGCTCTGAAAGAAAAGATGGTTGGTTTGTTTTGAAAGTCCCAGTTTACTTTTGATCAGTGTGCTTTTATCGAAATCCACATTTATGCTGAAAACTAGAGTAAGGCTGAGACAAAATGACATTTATAATTGAAATTCTCAATGCATACATGTTTTTATTGGCAATTATAATCATTATAAACTTATGATTTATATTACATGACAAGTAGTGACACACATTGTACCTATTCTTATAGTAATTTCAAAAAGGGCTGTCTTTGACGCTACCCATTTGCATATGCAAATGTTAATTTAACTGTGTCGATATCGGGGAAAGGATGCCGAACTGGACCACAACACACAGCATGGAACCAGATCTCACAACCATTCATCCCCTCTACCAACTAAAAATCCATGAAAGCTGGGATATTCCTGAAAAAGATCGGTTCTGCCTCTAGTTAGCGAAAAGAACTCCACCATTTCTGCAAAAAACATTTGATGTATATTGGGGGCAGTCTGCTACTGACAAGCCAAATTGCCAATTAGGATAGACCCACTCACCACTCACTCACCGCCAATGTGATTATGCTTAATTATGATGCCATAATGTTACTTGGATCGTACTGTAAACTTGAAAAAAGGATCTTACTTGGTCAAGAATACTGCCCAACAGTCGTGAATAATTTGCCATCAAAACCAATGATGAAAAGAAACATTTGACTGTGAGTCCGTCAGGTCGTTGTAAACAACATAGGTAACTACTGCAGCGTCACGGTGGTAAATGAAGGAGCTGATGCCCGGTTGTGAGGGGGAGTGATCTTGTTTGTTACGGGAGGAATAAATAAGACAGCCCGTCACCCAGCAAAGTGGCCGGTTAAATGCAGCAATATAATTGACCGCTCTGATTCTAAATAACCCTAACAAACATATAAATTTCTGTGGTGTGTGTGGGTTTGAAAATTATTTAGGTTGGATAATAGTAAATATAAATGGAACTATTGTTTTTCAGTAGTAGTAACCATAGTAAATTAAAGGTTTTCTGTTTTTTTTTTAATGCAATGGTAGCAAATAGGCCTACCTGTGCCTCTGCTGCAGTTGGCAGTTGGTTATCTCACATAACAAACATTAGATTGAAATTAAATTCGCTGTTTTACAATTTTTTTCAGATTTAATGTGACCATTGTGGTAAACCTATATTTATGACACATAATACCACCTGTATGCGTTACAAATTTAAGAAATTTATTATTAGTCATTACTCAACACAAATCAGCCTGCATTTTCAGGGGTTTGTTGTCATGATTAGTATATAGAATAAGGATATTATTGCTATATGAAATTTTGCCGCACATGCGCTAATGTTCATTCATTTTACATTAAAAATATATTTTTATTTTTTTAAAATCAATATTTTTCATTCTACACTGCATTATTTATGTTTTGAAGGAACAAAACAGGGAAAATGTAATTACACTAATTGGAGGACAATTTTAACAATTTTAACTTGAAATTTGTAAATGATTCATAATGGGTTAAAAGTTGTATAGGCATGTCCATGGATTTAAAAAGTGTATTTGGTTGAGCAAGACTCAGTGTTTATGTTCCATAATGGATTAAAAACATTCACTACATGGATTTTTACAAGGGTTCAAAGGTTTACATAAAAATCAGCCATTTGAAAAGTTTGTCAAAATTGGGGATTTTCAAACATCAAGTTTGGGGATTTTCCAGGGAGCGCATTCTATTGAATTTGGCTGAATTTTAACACCAACATGTACTAAAAACAAGAAACATATTCATCAAAAATAAACTTAACACTTCTTAGTATGGTTTGCAGGAGAAGAAAAACCTCAATTTGTGCAATTTTAAAAAGGTAATTTTCTTGCAATTGGGGTATCCCACTTTTTACCCTGTTGCCATGGCCCAACAAGCAAAAATCAGATTTTTTAACATCATTTATTGATAACTTCACAAACCCTCTCACAACCAAGAATTTGCAAGAAATTTGATTTGTTTCATTTTGTCCGCCATTTTAATAAAATTTGCTCAATTCTTCCAGACCTTGCGTTCTTAAAACAGCTTTATCATCTTTAACCCAATTTTCGCGCTCTTTACGGCTTAAATACAACAAGAAAAGGACTGCACTACCAAGGACAACAATCTAAGTTAGAACAAACCGTGAACGAAAAGATCTACGCACAAGGACGCAAAGTTGGCAACACAGGCGCGCGCGAACGTAGCAAAAACGTGGTATGACGCGCGAGCTAACCTAAAAATAACGTCAATACCGCAGGCGTACTACCTGGGTTCACCGAGCTATGCGACATTGAACCCGGGCCATCAGCCAATGAATTGCTTACATTTCCACAGCTGGTTTAAGAAGATAAACTCTTAAGCCGTGATATACTGCCAGGCACAGCCAGCGTTGGCATCGCTACACCCAAGTCAAGTGTTTAAACATGATACAAGCAGAAACGGTCGCTCGTATTGGCCCCCACTTTACTCACGGTCAGAAGAACCATGGCCCAAGCGGGTCACTGCACTACTTGGACTCCTACTACTTTTACCCCATTGCTCAATTTAACCTCATACTCGGTCATCAGAAGAAACACTGGCTCCGGACTCTAATGGGGTGTACACAGATTGACTTCTGATGACCCATGTGACCCTTTGCCCCCCACCCCCCATTCTAAAAAAATGGCGCCATTACACAACACCCCCACCCTCGCAAGGATTATAGGAACGCTTATTCTCAAGTTGAACCTAAACAAAAAGAAAGTGTGGGGTCATAAATACACACTTTTAATTGACGTAAAGACCCGTCTCAAAAAAAAGTGGGTACAATCAGAAAAAAATTGGTTTTAAATATGAAATTCAAAATAAGCCTTCTTAGTGGACATAATATTAAAGAACAAAGACCAGTGTTTCTTCATAATGGTGGTTGTTTCATCTTATTGCTTTTGTCAATCAGGAGATATAATCAATTTAGTGCGATGGCCACCAAAATCGATTTTTGCCACTTTTCATGCATGGGTCAGAGTTTGTTTTCGCGCAGTGATGCAATTGCTTGTCTTAAGTCTAACAAAACGATTGCAACTTGACATAAAGAAACAACACACCAGATGTAAAATCTAAACAAAGGAGTTTTATCGACACAGTTTTAATAGTCAACATAATCAGTTCAATGATAAATATCTTCTTTTCTAAATAAAATAATAAATCTTAACTATTTATTGCACGTCAATGAATGGAGCTTTGATTTATTACAAAATTGATCTGTTTAAAAATCATTGCAGGAGTGTATGGAACCCAAAATAAACACTCAAATACAAAGAAATGGTTTGAAAAAATATTGCATTAGATTACGCATTTATGCTTTTAATAATTGTTGAAGTCCATAAAAATGAATTTGGAAGCCATAAGTATCAAGGGTTGGTAGGTTGGTAGAATTGCTTGTCATGATACTTCAAAAGCCCATAAAAACTCTCCTCCTCCAGGTTGATGTATACAGATCCATGGTTCTTCTAAACAATAACATTATGTCGCATGTTATTCACTTTATCTTTAAAGCCAGTATTACTGATAATAACATTCCACATTACGTAACTGTTTTTTTTTAAATTGGACGTTTTTTTTTTTATGAAGTTAATCCATTTGAACGAATTTCATATCTGTTCAAATGTGAATAAACTTAGTTAAAATAATTTATCTGAAATGTGATATGTTAAGATATAATATTTATTGAAAAAATAGAAAAAATCGGTTTTTGATTGTTAACGTTTTTTTTGAAGACAGGCTGTATATCACCACTGCTCTCCCTTCAGAAATCTGGCAAGGAAAAAAGCGGACATCAACTTGGTCCAAGCATACATGGGGATATTATCGCCAGTTGCAGGACAGGATGGAGGAGGAAGCCGCATTGCAATTGAAAGACTTAACTGTGAGCAAAGACTGGAGACGATGTTTTATTCAAATAATTGGAAGCCTGTTCTTAAGCAAAGTTGCTGTGAAGAAGGATAGTGATGAAGGAAGAGAAATGGGCAGGGTAAAGGTAATAAATTTGTTATAAGAGGCTTTTATCCCCGCCGAAGAGGGTTCGGAACGGGGACTATAAAATGGGCAGCGTCCGTCCGTTCGTCAGTATGTGATTAAAATGTTAACCCATGTCTGTAATATTTATCGGGGCGCGTGAGAAGGGAGCTGGTGGGATGCAGGGCGGGGGGGCTCCTCCCTCTGCCATGGGGCGAAAGCGTGGGGTAGGGGGAGGGGGGTGCGGAAAGGGGGGCCGGGAGCGGACGGTGGTCAGGCGGCCACCAGATGGCGGCGGAGGGGGAGGGGAGCCTGCGGGCCGGGATAGTCGGCGCAGCCGGTCCACGGTAGGGTGTGATCTGTCAAGGGGGGGGGTGGAGGGGCCAGGGTGAGTGGGGAGCGCATTGCCTCCCAACAGTAAGGATGGGGGAAAAGGGGGTGGGGTAGGTGTGCATAGGGGGTTATGGGGGGGGGGCTAGGCGCGTGGTGCAGGTGCGGGGGGGTGCTCGCGTGGGGGGGGTCTTGTTCCGGGGGGGGAGGGGGGGGGGTGGGAGGCGTGTTAAAGGAGCGGTGGGGGTGGGGTTGCAGAGCTGTTTGTTGAGAAGGGGGGGGGTGTGAATTGCAGGAAGTTGTTGGGGCGGGTTGGGGGCGTAGGGGTGGGGTATAGGGTGTTGTTTAGGGTGTATGGTGGGTGAGTGTTGGGGTATGGGGTAGGGCGGGGGGGGGTTGTGGTGAGGGTTTTGCCGGTTGTGGGGGTTTTGCAGGTGTTGGGGATGGGGTTGGTGGGGTGTTGCGGGGGGGTGTTGGGGTGGGGGGTGTTGTCGTGTGCATTATCGCATGTGCGTGATGGCGACATTTGGCGGGGACAATTTTAAAAAGACTGTTGTGCCTTTCTTTTTTAATTTTGTTGAATCTGATCCTTGGCCAAGAAAAAAAATGAACCAGTGGTGTGCGTTCCCGCCCGCTCCGGAAATTGTGGACGCCACACCAATTGTTTTGTTATGTTTTAAAAAGCAACAACACCCCAAAAAAAGAAGGCTCAAAAAGGGGGGGAAAACATTGAACTCAATACCTTATTTTAAAGAGTTATCCGTCTTTAGTGCATTCCTTTAAAATTCTTCATACTATATCCACAACGCAAACGCAATACGTCAAAAATATATATGGTGGCCATCTTAAGACATTTGCGGCCATCTTGGAAAAAAATAATAAAATAACAAATAATAAGCTCCTCCCTCACCAATTTTTTCAAACTGTTTATTTTTTTTACTTGGCCTTATGTAACTAGGGAAAAATATTTTCTGAGGAAAAGGGGGAATTCATGGGGAAACATGCAATTCTAAAGGTTTGGGTGCTTCCAACATCGTGATAGGACTTAAGTGTAGGACTTAGATATAAGATGTGTAATGGCTGTGTGCTTTAATGAACCATCGATTCACACTTGCATTAAATAAAAAGGGTTAAACCATTTGGATCAGACAAAGACTCTATTTACGGAAATCTAGGGGAAATGTTGTCGAAACATAAACTTAAATTGTATGTTTACCTCATGTGACCCTTAACCTTGGTATGTGAAATTTAAAAAAAAAAAAAAAAAAAGATAAAAAATATTTTAACTGGAGAGTGGCATTAAACTTTTAGGCTAAGTATGTTTTACAGGCTTTCGTTTTAATTTTTCTCAGTGAAAGAAGAGCTAATCCAAAATGCCCTCCTGAGTTGTTGCATCATTCACAATGGGCGTTTGTGATGACGAGTCTGCAAATCAACCAGTGCCAAGAAAAGAGGAGGAAGACCACCTCAAAGTCTGCACTGAGTGAGTGTCGTGGCAAAGCTTGATATGTAATAAAGCAAAATGTCTTGCATTGGGAACCAGAAGAACAAAGCTGTGTGTCAGGGAGAAAGAAGCACAAGAAAAAGCACAAGGTACAGTGGTATTCATGTATAGAGCTGGTTGCTTTGTTTCTTTAGCCATATACGTTTCCAAATACTGAGTCTTTTAAGGGCATTTTGTGATTCAGCACTTCTGCTTTATTCATTGTTACTAGATATCCTTGAGAAACTTTTATTAACCAAAATTTGAGTGTGATTTCAATCTTGCGGTTTTGTGTTATGGCAATATTGTTTCCCCGTCATATAGGCCACAGTGCTGTAAATGCTGTCCGTTTACGGACAGATACAAAGAATACAAATTTGCGGAACATTTGCACTTAAGATTTAGGTACCATGGATACTAAGGGTAACAATTCAGATGGTATAAACTTTTTTTTGAGCAGTCTGAAGGAATGAGATGTGGACCACGAAATGCCCCCTTAAGCTATATTCTAAAAAAACCAACGTTGTAGGGTTTTTGTTTGTTTGTTTATTGTTTTATTGATTGTTTGTTTGTTTGTTTGTTTGTTTGTCCGGCTATGCGTTTCGCCGTCCTATAACGACGGGTATGAATTTGGTATGGTGGTTTAGAGCCGAGACGTACGAGGTTTGTGGTCACGCTTGTCGAGGGGTCATTGGGGGGGGGGTCAAATGTCATCTAGGGGTCATTATTGGTAACTTTGCCGTGCTTTGATTTAAGTCGTATGGATATGAGTTTTGTTATGTGTGGTGAGTTTTGCTGTACGAGTTAGTGGTCATGTTTTCGAGAGGTCATTTGGGGGTACAAAGGTCATCCAGGGGTCATATTGGGTACTTGGCCGTGCTTTGACGTATGGATGGAGTTTTGGTGTGGTGGTAGAGTTCGCGGTACGAGTTTAGTGGTCATGTTGTTCGATGGGGTCATTTGGGGGTCAAAGGTCATCCAGGGGTACTTATTGGATGATAATTGGCCGTGATTTGACCTATCGGATATGAGTTTGGTAGGGTTAGGGTGGTTAGAGTTTCGCTTGTTATACGAGTTGAGTGGTCATGTTTTGAGGGGATCATTGGGGGGTCAAGGTCATAAGGGTCATTATTGGGTAACTTGGCCGTGCTTTGATGTATGAATATGAGTTTTGGGTATGGGTGTGGGTTGTCTCCGTACAAGTTTAGTGGTCACATTTCGAGGGGTCATTTGGGGGTAAGGTCATCCAGGGGTCATTATTGGGTAACTTGGCCGGCTTGATGTTTGGATATGAGTTATGTATGGTGGTAGAGTTTTTTCGCTGTACGATTTTAGTGGTCCATTTCGAGGGGTCATTTGGGGGGTCAAGGTCCTCCATGGGTCATTATTGGGTAATTGGACATGTTTGACGTATGGATATGAGTTTTGGTGTGGTGGTAGAGTTTCGCCATACAGTTAGTGGTCACGTTTTTGAAGGGTCATTTGGGGGGTCAAGGATCCAAGGGTCATTATTGGGTTTAACTTGGCTGTCTTTGACGTAGGGATCTGAGTTTTGGTTGGGTGGGTAGATTTTTCGGCTGTACGAGTGTTATGGTCCGTTTTCGAGGGTCATCTGGGGTCAAATGTCATCCAGGGGTCATTGGTAACTTGGCCGTGCCTTGACATATGGATCTGAGTTTTGGTATGGTGTAAGTTTTTGCATACAAGTTTGTGGGGCATGATCGATGGGTCATTTGGGGGTCAAAGTCAATCCAGTGTTTATTATTCGGTAACTTGGCCATGCTTAATGACTGGCTTAAATGTCCGGACTGCTAATTAGGTCGAGTACAGTGCCTTCTGAAAACATTCCAGTATATTCATCTAGCAGGTATACCAGCTAGCGGGGGGGCCCGCGCGCAGTCGCGGGGCTCCCCGCTATTTAGAACAATTAGTACACAGCAGATCTTTAATAGAATGATTCCAGCCCAGAGGGTGTTGTTTGAATCAATCCAAATGCATAGCAATGTGCACATACGTTCTGTACTAAAAACCCCATGTCATAGTACTAGGGATAAAAAAGTGTTCCATAAGTTAAGAACCACAAGACATTTAATGATCAGCAGAATTCTTAAGTATAACGCTTTTGTGGGCTAAAATTAGCAATTAAATTCAGGGTTTTTATGTGTTAAGAATAGGATTTTTATGTGATACACATCGACCTTATTGAGGTTGAAATTTCCCAAACTGGTTCTGAATTGTGGGATTGACTCAAAACACCCTCTGATTTCTTATTGACTTCTGTGTATGACATGATCATTGAGGGATCCGAACAAAGAACAAGAGCTGCCAACTAAAACAATATTACTAAAAAAACCAACTTGTGCGGTTTGTTGGTTTGTTTGTTTTGTTGATTGATTGGTTTGTTTGTTTGTTTGTTTGTTTGTCCGGCTATTGCGTTTCGCCACGTCCTATAACATAGGTATGATTTGGTGGGGTAGAGCTACGGAAGTACGTACGAGGTTTGTGGTCACGTTTCGAGGTCATTTGGGTGTCAAAGGTTATATAGCGGGTCATTATCCGGTAACTTGGCCGTGCTTTGATGTATGAATGAGTTTAGTTTGGCTTGGTGGTAGAGTTTGCTGTACGAGTTTAGTGGTCATGTTTTCGAGAGGGTCATTTGGGGGTCAAAGGTCATCCAGGGTCCATTATTGGGTAACTTGGCCGTGCTTTGACGTCAATGGATGTGAGTTTTGGTGTCGTGTGTGTGTGGTGGTAGAGTTCGCTTGTACGAGTTTAGTGGTAATGTTCGCCAGGGTCATTTTGGGGGTTCAAGGTCATTCAGGGGTCAATATTGGATAACTTGGCCGGGCTTTTTGACGTTAATGGAGATGAGTTTTGGTAGGGGGTGGTAGAGTTTCGCTGTACGAGTTGAAGTGAGTCATGTTTTCGAGGGGTCATTTGGGGGTCAAAGGTCATCCAGAGGGTCATTATTGGGTACCTTGGGCGTGCTTGATGTATGAATATGAGTTTTGGTATGGTGTAGAGTTTCGCCGTACAAGTTTTATGGTAACATTTTCGAGGGGTCATTTGGGGGTCAAAGGTCATCCAGGGGTCATTATTGGGTAACTTGGACATGCTTTGACGTATGGATGTGAGCTTTTGGTGTGGTGTAGAGTTTCGCCGTACGGATTTAGTGTCAACGTTTTGAAGGGTCATTTGGGGGTCAAGGTCCTCCAAGGGTCATTATTGGGTAACTTGCTGTGCTTTGACGGGTATGTATATTAGTTTTGGTGGTGGTGAGAGTTTCGCATGTACGAGTTTAGTGGTCACGTTTTCGAGGGGTCCTTTTGGGTCAAGGTCATCCAGGGGTCATTATTGGATAACTTGGCCGTGCTTTGACGTATGGATAGAGTTTTTTTGGTAGGGTGGTAGAGTTTCGCTGTACGGTTGAGTGTTCCCGTTTCGAGGGGTCTTTGGGGGGAGTCCAGGTCATGTAGGGCCATTATTGGGTCACTTGGGCGTGCTTTGATGTAGAATATTGAGTTTTGGTATGGTGGTGGAGTTTGCCGTAGTACAAGTTTAGTGGTAACATTTTCGAGGGGTCATTTGGGGGTTAAGGTCATCCAGGGGTCCTAATTTGGGTAACTTGGCCGTAGCTTGTGTATGGATATGAGTTATGGTATGGTGGTAGAGTTTCGCCATGTACGCGTTTAGTTGGCCATTTCGAGGGTTCATTTGGGTGTCAAGGTCATCCAGGGGTCATTATTGGGTAACTTGACATTATTTGTGACGTATGGATATGATTTTTGGTGTGGTGGTAGAGTTTTCGCCATACAAGTTTAAGTGGTCACTTTTTTGAAGGGTCATTTGGGGTCAGGTCATCCAAGGGTCTTTTTTGGGTAACTTGGCTGTCTTTGAACGTATGGATTTGCGTTTTGGTGTGGTGGTAGAGTTTCGCTGTACGAGTTTATTGGTCACGTTTTTGAGGGTCATCTGGGGTCAAAGGTCATCCAGGGTTCATTGGTAATTTTGGCGTGCTTTGCCGTCTGGATATGAGTTTTAGTGTGGTTGTAGAGTTTTCGCTGTACGAGGTTTATTGGTCACGTTTTCGAGGGTCATTTTGGGTCAAAGGGCATCCGGGGTCATTATTGATAACTTGGCCCGTGCTTTAACGTATTGATATGAGTTTTGTAGGGGTGGGAGAGTTTCGCTTTACGAGTTGAGTGGTCACGTTTTCGAGGGGTCATTTGGGGGGTTTCAAAGTCCTCCAGGGGTCCCATTATTGGGTAACTTGGGCGTGCTTTGATGTATGATTAATGAATATGGTTTTTGTTATGGTGGTGGCAAGTTCCGCCGTACATTAGTTGGTCACATTTATACGAGGGTCATTTGGGGGTTTAAAGGTCATCCAGGGGGTCATTATTGGGTACTTTGCCGTGCTTGAATGTATGGATTTAGTTTTCTGGTACTGTTGTGGTAGAGTTTTTTCGCTGTACAACGAGTTTTAGTGGGTCCATTTCCGAGGGTTCCATTTGGGGGTCAAAGTCATCCCGGGGGTCATTATTGGGTACTTGACTGATTTTGACGTATGGATATGAGTTTTTTGGTGTGGTGGTACAGTTTCGCCATACGAGTTTATGGGTCACGTTTTTGAAGGGGTCATTTGGGGGTCAAAGGTCGATCCAAGGGTCCTTATTGGGGTAACCTTGGCTGTGCTTTGACTATGGATTGAGTTTTGGTGTGTTGTAAGGTTTCGCCGTACGAGGTATGTGGTCACGTTTTCGAGGGTCATCTGGGGTCAGGTCCTCCAGGGGTCATTGGTTAACTTTGGCGTGGCTTTGACGTCTGATATGAGTTTTTGTATGGTGGTAGAGTTTTTGCCATACCGAAGTTATGTGGGCCTGATTTGTGGTCATTTGGGGTAAAGGTCACAGGGTTCTTATTCGGTACCTTGGCCATGGCTTAATGACTGACTTAAATGTTCCGGACTGGCGATTAGGTCGAATACAGTGGCTTCTGAAAACAATTCCCAGTATAACGGATCTAACGGGTATACTCAGTTAGCGGGGGCCCGCGCGCAGCGCTGCTCCCCGCATTAGAACAATAGTAACACAGCCAGATTCTTTAACTAGAATGATTCCAGCCCACGGAGGGTGTTTTGAATCAATCCAGTGATGCAGCAATGTGCCCTATTACCTACTGTACTAAACACATTGTCAGTACTCGGGAGAAAAGTGTTCATAGAGTTTAAGAACCACAAGAACATTTAAATGATCATGCCGAAAATTCCCTAAGTACTAAGAAACGCTTTGTGGAGCTAAAATGAGCATATAAATTCAGGGTTTTTATGTGTTAAGAAAGGATTTTTATGTGAGCACATGACCCTATTGAGGTGAAATTTCACCACTGTGCAATTGGGGATTGACTTTCAACACCCTCTATTCCTAATCATTTGACTTCTTCTTCGGTGTAATGCACTAGATCATGATGGCCGAACAAAACACAGAGCTGCAACTCTCCCGGATTGTTCGGGAGACTCCCGGAATTAAACTAAATCTCCCGGTCTGTTAGTAATGATGAGCATATTCCTAAAGCAGAATTATTAAAGTTGGCAAACAAAAGTAGATGATCTGGAAGGTAGATCCGGAGGAATAACTTAGAATCGCCAAGGTGTATGAGGAGAAAGAATTTGGTATGAAAAATGAATTCCATGGAGAATTTATCTGCTATGCTCATTATAAAAAACTTTAGATATCAAGCTTGGCGAGATTCCATCCAGAGAGCCCCCAAGAGTGGCCCAGGAACCGGCAGGCCCGGGACTATAGTGTACGCCTCAGATATACATGTAAGGAAATTCGGTTTCGGTACGACAGCTTCTAAGAGAGACCGAACGTTTAATGGCACAAGTTTTCTTCACTTAGGCTTTTCTCTAACGATGGGTGATGGAGAAGAGGAAAGCCTTGGGAGATGATTACGTAGGGACGGCAATAAACAGAGCTTGGCTTTCAAGAGACAGCTTATTGTTTGTCAACCCGACACGGTTTTGTGTTACGAAATTACATCAATACCCAGACCAACCCGCCATTTCTACGTACTCTTATCAGATCCACGCAAGCGCTTCAAAGCTAGACCTCAATATCATCAAATGAAGATCTTCACCACACTAAAATACAAGACTTCTCCCAAACTTTCGGAACACTACTTAAAGACACTATGCGTGAATTATCCCGAGAGATAAACAATCTTTTAACATTTTTTGGTATAGGCTTAAAAGTGAAGGATAAGTTTGTTGACTTCCCATTGTAAATTGCCACTGGGAAACGTTGCTAAAAAGGAAGAAAACAGTAATGTTCAGAGATATGATCCCCCATTCATTACACGTTGTATAATTGTCCGTACGGACAGTAATGGCTAAGAATATCCTATTTTTGTCCTTATTAAGGCTGCTTCTAGGACTTACATCACGTGTAAGGCATGATTAGGATACCTATTCTTGTTCCAATAATGCAAAAATCTGAAATTTTTGATGATTTTTTTCGATTTTCCTGATTGGCAAATCACTGCTAGTGCCTTTAAGTCCAATGTCCCAACCAGAGCGATCTTCCCAGATACGCGCCATTCCCAACTTCGGGTGTTTTCGTCAACACCATCGGCACCATGATGTTGTGGCGACTCCGTCGCTTGGGGCGAGACCGAAGATCCGGACTTCAGAGAGCCCTGATTAACACCAGCTCCAAAATGACATTAAAAAGGATCGCACACCACCAACCCCTCCCGCAAGGGCGCCCAAACAATCCCGAGCCGATTCGGAGACTTCTTCTTCCCACTCTCTTTGCTTAAGATCGATGCCGACATGGAACCACAATGATCAATATCATTTGATATGGTAAATAATACGTAGTTTTTTCATTATCCTTTCAAAACCCTTTTTAATTTTGGATTTTTTCTCATATTCATGCGTTGTTTGTTTTGTCAACAGAAACATTGTATATACTTGAGTTTGAATTACTCTCGAGGTCAGATTTTTTTTTTTTTGGTATTACCTTGCCTCTCAGTTCAGTGTGGATTTCATAATGAGCGTAACCCTTGATTCACAGTGCTGACGTAAATAAGTGCAAACTTTAAAGATGGTGTTTTAACTTCAACAAGTGGACTTAAATGCTATATTTTTCAGAGTTATAATATTGTCGTTTAAAACTGCTCATTTAAAACATCAGCACAGGGTTCTTAGTATAGGCACGACACCTGGTTAATTCATATAACTGCAATCATGTTTTCTTTCGAGAAAACTATGTCACAACCCAATTTTAGATGATTGCAATCTTGTGATTCTTATGTAATTGATAATTAACTTTTTTCACAGTCCCAGTTGGACGCTTGTGCTGGAAATTTCTGGTCCTTTACTGCACAGAAAATACAAAATTGGTGATTTTCTTTTGTAAGGCCGAATTTGTACGTGAGTTTAGCCATTAGTACACATGGTAACGGCTAAACGGTTTTCGGTGATATAAAAACTCTCAACTTTTTTTCAGGTAAATTTCGCATCCATATATGGTTTTGGCCCAATAATTTGATTCCTTTTAATTAGTGCCAATACTGATAGGTCAAAACCTTCCTAAAATAAAATTTTACCACCTTGTTTGCCTCCTTTAATATGCTCATAGGCATATATATTCATCAGCGGCAATCTCCATTTAGGTTTGGGGGTGAAACTTCGATGTAAATGCTTGTATGCTTAGGCTTTACATCAACACTGCATAGTGGTATAGAATGTAGTGCAAACCTGTCTAACACTTTGCATCAAATGCTTAACCTTTGGTGTCAACTACTCAGATGTTTAGCTTCAAGGTGTTTAGTTAAGTGTTTAGAAACATGTTGCAATAGTTTTTAAACACAACGACTGTTTTTGTTTGTAAAGCGTGGATTGACTCATCAACCAAACTCGGATTATGCACATCGAAATATTGTTATAAATAGAGTGTAAAGTATCCACTAAAACTCATTTTACAAAAAGATATGGTGCCAAGATTATATGATACAAATTGTTTTATCCACGGTTATTTTCACTTATTTTGTTGGCATGTAGTCTATATTTTTGTATAAACTTGGTATTATATTGCTGCTCTTGTGACATTTTGTACTTGAATACCCTTTATTTATATGCCCTGGTATTGAAGTTGTAGGGAGAAGATAATTGTCATTTATATAACTTTATTCACTGCGTATTTAAAGGACAGGAGGTAATTTTTTTTTGTACCATCGCGTATTGTCGTTTCGAAGTTTATTGGACAACCTGTCAAAATAAATACAAAGAAACCACAAACCTTGTTTTGATTGTCTGCTATCGTATCGTCCCTATAGGACAACCGTGCTTTGGATTTTCTGTCGTGCAACGCAACGAAAAAAATCTTTATACTTATCATCTTATTACATAAAGATTGCGTAGTACTTATTCATTTCAGTGTTGATCTGGTACTTGGGTAAGCATTTTCCAAAAATGAAAACAAAAACAAGTTTCAAAAATATGAGCGCTTTCTTTCTGGAAATGTCCATCTCATGTCCTCTTTACGTAATACTATTTTGAAATAATGAGGGGTGATTATATTGAATTTTTTTTTTTTTTAATTTACTGTTATAACCAGTTAGGAGCCTGCTGACTTCTGCTTTGACCTAATAGTCTTACAATAGATACAATAGCTTGTATTTGATGAATACTATCTTATAATCTCATGGTTGCTTCTACGTCTGGGGCAGCCCTAAGGTAGCGTTTTGTTAGTTTTTTTCTTTCATACTTCTCTTTTTTTTTCTGTATTTTTCCCTTCATTTCTATTGTAATATTCTTTTTCTCTTTGTTGTACTTTCAAATCATGCTCAGAAAATCCAAGTCAGCTTTGAATATTATATCCTATTGTGTTGGGCCTAAAATATAATCTAAATAATGGATGATCTTTGAAATTTTTGTATATAAATTGGGAGGGCTTGGAAGATAAAAGAAAAATAAGGGACATTTTTAAATATATAAGGAACAAAATTGCTTCTGTCCAAGATGTCCATTGGACAAAACTAGAAAATAATTCGCTCAAATGGGGAATATTGTTTTATTCAAGGTTCACAAGAGCAACTCGAGAGGTTGCATGTTTCTTGATACAATTTTTGATATAAAATCAATGAAGTTGAACACGATTAAGTGGGAAGTGGCCTGGCCCTTTCAACAGTCGTATCTAATTGATTCATTGGGATTACGCTGGATAACAATAAATGGTTAAAGACATCCAGGTTTTTAATGATCGAATCAATGAAATTGTCAATGATTTTAATAATCCTTTTCTGTAATATGTGTATTGGAACTTGTTCAAGATCCACAGCTTTGATTCAAATAATTAGGCTCATGTAAATAAGCCAAACGCTAAGGTAAAGTGCTTAGATATATAAACAATTAGAGATTTATGTGACCCTTGGAAAATACTACTTAATCAATAGTTCAGGATTTACTTGGCGGAGGACAACCTTTTCAGCAAGCTTCGACTTGATTTTTTTCTAATCTCTATGAGCTTATTGGTATGAAATAGAAGAAACACGTAAGTTCCAGGTTAGAACTGATCACATTCGATGTTGGTTCGAACATTTAGAATAACAATGTAAAACCGGGTAAGGTACTTGAAATTCAATACTCGCTTCGAAGACCACCATATGTGGAGAGTATTCGAAACTATTAATAATGTTAAAACAGTTATACAGACTGTCCCAAAACTATACATCAACTAAAATTATGAAAATATAAGTTGCATTTTTGCCAGAATTTTGACTTTATTTTAGACCAGTTCCTAGTAAATCCTCGCTTTATTCCATCAATTTGATGGACCCTAATTTGAGATATTGTCACAGTTGAACCAAAGAATAAAATCCCACTTGGGCCATTTGCATCACCTGAAGGTTTCAGAAACTAAGGTATGTATGTAGCTCAATTGTGGGATTAAATCATTTTCAAACAAAAGAATATTGTCCATATCAGATTGACTATATTATCATGCATTTAAACTAATCAATTAGTTCTTTTCAGTAAAAGCACCAGACATTATTATGTTGTTGGTGAAATGAGGACTCACTCTCAGGGCCCATAATCCAGGAAATTTGGAATTGTGGGAATTTGACTGCTGAACTCACTGTACCAGTCTACAAAGTCTGATGCGGGACAAATCTGTGGGGGACAACGCTCTAATGTGCAGGAGGACATTTACCCTTCCCCTATTCCCCACTGCCTCCAAGATGCCAGCTAGGAATATGAGGAGAAAGCAGTGT
Source organism: Ophioderma brevispina (assembly GCA_023653785.1). NCBI lineage: Eukaryota > Metazoa > Echinodermata > Ophiuroidea > Amphilepidida > Ophiodermatidae > Ophioderma > Ophioderma brevispina. The sequence goes on from JAMKCH010032607.1 coordinate 79,865, forward strand.
TCAAACCAAAGAGGCAATCAGGAAAAGGTGGTTTGTGTTCAAAGGTCCACTTCTTTCCACAAGGTGTTTTTATGTTTCTACCTTTTGTGAAACGCTGATTAAATCTGAGACCCAGAACTGTTTGGAATTGATTTCCTATGCTACATGTTTTATTAGCAATTGGACGACATCTAAAGTTATAAATTATGTTATACTCACCAGAAGAACACTTAATTACCTACTTTTTATTTTACTTTAATAAAGAATGTCTTGAAGATGATCATTTCAATTGGGCAACTTTGTTGATATCAGGATAGCCGAAACGGGCCCAACAGGTTTTTCAAACTGTCTCAGATAATTAGCCATCATAACTCCGCACCAGACCCCCAAATTACGGACGGCCAACTAAACAATTGCATGAAGCTGAACCTCCTACAAAGACTCATAAACTCCCAGTTTTAAGATGAACTTAAATGTTTGGCAAAAAAAAAATACATCTTTGATTGTATAGTTTTTTTTTGGACAGTCTGTAGGCTGTATCACCCTATAAGAGGGATGTGTTGAATTAAACCACACCAGATTGCACTTACATATATCTATCAATTGTTCTTTTAATGTATTATTATAATCAGAGGTGAACATTTTTGAATTCATCAACAATTAAAAAGACCACAAGATTTAAAAATGAAAAGAATACAGAATACCTTCACATACGACCCACACTTCAGGATCTTTTGAATGGATGAAGAAACAACACCGAAACGAGGTCATTTATAATTTACGATCGCAAATTCCGAACTTCAAAGCTAAAGAGAAAAGATTTAGTGGTATTTTACTTTAACTCACAACGCAAGAATGGATAGAAGGGCGAAAAACCTACGAATATTTCTAATCTAAAAAATTTCATCAATCAAAAACATATGAATCAATCCAACGAAAAGAATTGTACTACTCGAGTTTGTAATCAAGCTATTATGGGTGAAGTAACAGCTTTTAAATGAAACCTCTCAATAGGCGAAGCGAACTGGATACACGATCATATTAATGGATTAAATGATAAAAGATTAACTGAGCCACAATCTAGTGATATCTAAGTGAAATAACATGGAAGAATTAACACTTGCAACTGAAAATATGAATAACAGTAAATCACCAGGCCCCCCAGCCGGTTTTTAAACAGTTGATTCTATAAAACTTTTGGCCTGAATTATCAGTTTTTTTGTTACGATTCCTTTAGGAAGCAAGTTTAAAGACGGTTTTCGGTTTTTACTCGCAAAAATTGGGCAGTATTACATTAATTCCAAAAGGTAATACCCACGCTCATTTTTACAAAAGTATCTAGGCTGTCAATTTCTTTGTTACCTGTTTCATATAAGCTTGTATGCATCGCAATTGCTAACAGAACTCAAAATGTTGTTTACCTCTTTGGATCAATGAGATCAAACGGGGTTCGTTCCTGGTTGATATACTTGGTGAAACATATTCGTTGATTTATGATTTACTGCAATACAACACTGATTTACAGAAATTATGGATTACTTTTATTATTGATTTTTGAGAAAGCGTTCTGACACTGTGTCCACATGATTTTTATTGAAGGCATTAAAGGTTTTTAACGTGGTTCTGATATAACTAGTGGTTCAGAATATTGCATATTCATATGTAAATGTCTTCTTATCGTACAATGGCTACTTATCAAGCCAAAAACGGGTTTCCATTTTGCAGCACATGGTTGTAGAACAGGCGATCCTTTTGTCCCCTATTTATTGTTTATGTGCCGAGATTCTGTCAATAATATTAGAAAGAACAAAGAATATCAAAGGATATTTTGATTGATTTGTATGGAATTCAAATTGTCTCAGTATGCTGATGATACAACTGTAATTTTGGATGGATCCGAAAATCATTAGAAGAAGTTATGTATACATTAGATACTGTTTAAAAAGAAGTTGCTTAAAAATAAATATGACAAAACATCTGCCGTCGATCGGAGGCTGTCAAAAATAATGCTCATCAAATATGTCCCCATCTGAATTTACGACTGGAAAATAATGAAACTAATTATGATATGCTGGCTTATGGGGTTCTTTAGGAGCCCTCAACTGATGAATTGATCGTGTTAAATTTCAAAAAGCATATGATTCGGTCAAGCACTTATCAATAATCTGGGTCTAGCGTCTCCTTGACGTTCTTGGAAGAGTTGCAGTTGTTAAAAAGTCTTATCTTAGCTTAGTTTCAATTATATTGGTCAAATGTCTTCCTAATCCCATCGTCCACTTAACAAAGATATATATAGTGCAATTTTCAATTTATATGGAATGGTAAACCCGAACAAAAGAAATCGCAGTCAGATTATTCAAGATAATGAATTTGGGTGGTGTGAAACTGCCCCACGTTGAGTCCCTTTGAATGCCTAAAGGGTCTTGGGTTAGAGAGTTCAAGTGTGACATAAATGGGTAAAACTGTTCAATATCTTAACAAGCGCTCCCTGAACTGTGATTTTATATCAATTTGGTAAGGAACGGTTTAATCTGTCAAATGCATATTAAAACCATTTTTTGGCACTATGTTTTAAATGCTTGGGCTAAATATTTCATCAACTATAACTGCACCGTAACTTAGACTATAATTGTAACGCAAAAATTACTTATGGTGGAATGAATAAATTAAAAATTGGAAATAACCGTTAATTCCAACACACATTGGAAGAATAAGGTATATATTTTTTGAAATGACTTAGTTAAATATTGATGGTAAAATTATGTCTTTTGATCAATTTTCGTGCGCTTAGAATCTTAACACAATCTTTAGAGTTCATCAGGAATGGTAATTGGAAAAAGTCAATTGGGAAATGTCTTGGTAAGATGGCAAGCTTTCTATGCCATTTCGGCCGTTTGTTGTCGACCTGTTAATAATAAAGCGAGGTTGTAATATCTATTATAAACTAATTTTACAAAACGTTAAGCTAACACAAAACAAAAAAATGAAAGGGAACTTGACACTACAATGAATTGCAACGAATGGCAAGCAATATTTCTGCCTGTAACCCGTTCAAAGATAACTAAGGATACATTATACAGTATTTTCAGTATTGCTTCTTAATTAATATCTTGGAACAATAGGCTCTTACATCAAATGATCTGCGAGATAATTACTCTCGTTACTTTCTGTGACAGAAAGAAACTATTGTTCACTGTTGTTTTCTTTCAGTGTCGATTTGTGATGCAATTTTGGGGAAGCTTCAAACATTATTGGAACCCAATTCACGTTACCAAAGACAAATTGTTTTCAATCAGCTTCGCAGATCAATCTTTGGTTGAAAGGTGCCAACACGCTCTTAACAATATTTTGCTTGCTTTTTCACATCTTTAGACGCAGATCGCAAAATCAAAAACCAATTCTTTATGTGTTACTAATTGAATTAAAAATATCTTCATACAAAAAATATATTCCGTTTTGTGAAATGAAACACCACCTTTTTTGAGAGATGTGGGGGATACTGGCAGCCAGATTTGCTCTTAACTATACTCCGTGGTGCTCTATTGCTGCGTTAATCTCAATACTTCCTGAGAGTTCTCCTGAGTGTTTCTATATTCTTGTTTCATGTATATTTTGGGGTGTAATGCTATAAGTGCCAATTCAACAAAGTACAACAACCCACTTGCCTCCTTTAACCGATTGTTTTTATTTTCGAGCTACATACACTCCGGCCTTTCTTTGTGATTGTTTTGGTTTTTGGAAAAATCTAATCGGCTTATTGTCCCATAAGTACATGCACTCATGCATCTAATTATGCTAGGAGACGTGATTCTTCCGGCATAAGTTAAAACCCGATTTCTTTCCCGATAGATGTTTTAGTCCTCGTTTAGCTCTTTTTTTGTTTGCTAAGAACCAAATTTATTGTACAAAAATCGCTTGTTAAAAGTCCAGTTAATGCTCATGTACGTTAAGTAAGTGTGTGTTCTGTTTGGTTTGTACCCCCCTTGTTGAAACGGCTCCTTTACATGTATATGTACATATTTTATTTTTTTGTAATTAACAGTTATGTATATGCTTGAATATATGTTTGTTAATAAGCTTTTGCTGCTTTGAAATAAAAAAAACAGAATCTCCCGGTCTTCCCATTAAGCGCCGATCTCCCCCGGATTTTCTAACCTCCTAAGCGTATTTTTTACTAACTCGGAAAGGGTACTTCCCGATTGTTTGTATTTTACTTCATTTTTTGTACCAAAGAACGGAAAGTACAAGTCGGCATTTATACAACCACCACTATGTATGAAAATGATGCCCAATATGTGACATTCGGGAAGTACTTTTTCCGAGTAAAAATACGGAAAATGAGCTTTATGGAACTAAGATTATACAGGTCTACAAAGTTTGTTCAATGGTTTCAGACAAATCGTGTTTTCTCCCGACTTTCAGATTGGACCAGCCCAACAGCAATAATTTAATATTTAAACCATTTAACTTAATAATTTAAAAAAAAAAAAACGTTTAACAAAAAAAAAATAAACTCCAGTGGTGGCAAAGGGCTAGGCCTACAAGATAATGAACCTGAGGTGATTTACTGTTTGCCTTTTTGAGTATTGCTCCATCATGGCTATTAATGCAAAAGTGTTAGGTTATAATTAATTTTAGTGCCTGGTTTGTGTGTACTTTGTTCCCACTGACAGTTTCCCTAAAGGGGGGGGGCTGTCAGACGGCGGACCCTGTCAATTTTTTTTCGGGAAAGCTTTCAAGAGTGGTCCAAACAAAGGTTTAACACTTTTTCGTCTTCAAATTTTCAAAAGTGGGTTGACATATCAAAACAGTTGAGTTATTTATAATACAATATATGGTGAACCTGGGGTGAAAACGGGCATTAAAACAAAGCTGAATGAAAATGGCGCCATCATAGGAGAAAAAAAATATCAAAACCCCTTTGCACATCACGTAGTCTTGCACTCTTTTGGCGGTCACAAATTATAGCCAAGATTGATACACAAACATTGACACGTCACCCCCCATGGACTTGGTTTTAATACCAACAAAGGTAAATAATTAAAGGCATCTCAAATTATTTCAAGTTTCTCTTATAAATTTATAAAAATATAAAAAGACTGCAATATTTTTACTTTTTGATCTTGTCCCAAACCAGCACAAACATTGAACTGTACAAGCAGAGTCTTGATCAGTGTTGACAAGAAAAATATGCAAGTTCTTCAATTAAAATTCCCCCAATTGAACTCAACTTAAGGATTAAGTAAATGGACATTTCAAGTTCCATTTTCACTTTGACGTAATTGAACGGTGCAGAACAAATGGCGGCCATGAATAATAATCTGCCAACATTTAAAGCTTTTTA
>JAMKCH010032608.1:0-16167 GCA_023653785.1 Ophioderma brevispina
AATTTCGGGCGGCCATGGGGGCGTTGCAGAAAAATGTTGACATGGCTTTGATATGTAAATTAGTTTCTCGCCAGTTGATTGCACTTGCAAAGACTTAAGCTGCAGATAGGATTAACTTTTTTTTCTCCTGAGGAGCTTAGGATTAACCGGTCAATTTGGTTTAACTTTCCGGAGTTTCCGCCCATTTCTGGTACCCTTTCTTACCCTAACGCGGCCGAGATGCAATGAGACGCAACAAAACGTGGTACCGGTCGAAAATGTTTTCTTGTTTGCATCTCGGCCGTCAACAACTATTTTTTGGTCGCGCAATGACTCTCATTGCATCTGGGCCGTCTTAACCGGAAAATGAACGCTATGTTTTCCGTTGCATTGGGCCGTCTTACGGAAAATGACGCGAATGTTCCTCGTTTCATTTGGGCCGTCTTACCGAAAATGACGCGATCTTTTCCGGCTTTGGGCCGGTTTTGCCCGCAGAAGGCGCAGTGTTTTCATCAGGCGGGTGACACTGTGTACAAATGCCCATAGACAATTGTTGATTTCGATCTGGTGATAGCGCCACCATTTTCGATAAGCTGGGCGACATAAGCTACAAATTTCATGCAGATTTCATGCAGATCATGTGTAGTACGCATCCATTATTTTATTTATTTATTTACCCTGTTTTTACTGGATTCGCACGCGATGTTTCTCGGTTGCATCTGGGACGTCCCTTTCCGTAAATGGCGCGATGTTTTTTCGTTGCATCTGGGCGTCTTTCGGGAAAATGACGCGATGTTTTTTCGTTGCCTCTGGGCCGTCTTTCCGGGAAAATGACGCGATGTTTTTTCGTTGCATCTGGGCCGTTATTGACTTACTACTTAGTTCCTGTGCCAGGGAAAAACGGCCGAGATGAAATGCAAACTTTGAGCTCTCGTTGCATCTGGGCGTTAAAAATAAAATAGATTGCCTTTCGTTCATTTGGGCCGTCGGCCTGCAAAACGACCCGGTCCCGGGTAGGGTTCAAGACTTTCAAACCGTAAATGCGATGGCATTTACGGTTAGATTTTTGCAAACAGCCCGGATGTTGCATGTTTTGCGATATCGTCAAGAGGGATTCAGATTTATTTTTGTTTAAAAATCTCGGGAATACTTTGGAGTCGTTGGAATCATGACGATGCTCAGGACGCTGCCAGGAAGCAAGTTGAACTTGAAGTTCAGTTGAATGCAGCTGCAGCAGTCATGGCTAGCTAGAATCAAAAATTTCAAATTAATTTGATAAATAACAAATTGGTGTTCCTGGATAGAATTACTATCCCTGTTATATGGCATTTCAACCCACATCTCTCAGATTAGACATATGAAGTTTTTGAAAGAAAACTTTATAAAATCAGAGCGTCCACCTACCATTCAAACTTTCCGCCAGTAAAAACAGGAAACGGAAGTGTTGCTACCTGACCTATCCATTGCATTTTGGGAGTGCGAGTTTGCCAAACGCGTATAATTTTTTTTCATCCTATCTGCATGTCAAAAATGTGTACCGATGTTGCCATGTGTAAAGCCTCTGGGCTCTCCCAGTGTAAATGAAAATCGCCTGACAATGCCAATTTTCGCTGTTAACAGAATAACAAAAAAAACAACGAGGTTGTCGACCATTTGAGCCATATAATGTTTCTCTCACTCTCCGAGGTCAAATTCCATTTGCAATCAATATTATAAACTTCGGATGTTGTAGTGCATTACTACTTGTTAAAAAGGTCACACGTGTCTTAGCAACTACCCACAAAGCCGTGCCGACTGGCAACGCTATCGTACGCCGAGTGTGGGAAAATGGAAAAAGAATTTTTGTTATGACTTGCATTGCTAAACTATCGCACAAACTAAATGCTGACGAATGTTTCATGTATGTCTAAGGATCATTTTATATTCGATGATCCTTGGGGAAATCAACGACGAGTGTACTTTTCGGCTAGAACGGCTTCATGGGCTTGGGCGGTAACTAATACCAACAGTATGCTGTACATTACGGCTGGTGCCCTTGCCGTGTGGTTCGCTTATGGGACTCAGTGGTGAACACCATAGTCGCAATGAACCGCGTAGCGGTAAAATGCAAATGTGATCAATTGCGCAAGCAAGTGGGAATAACTTGTCCACGCGATAAGATTAATCTTGATCACTCCCTCGGCCCCTCCCCCCCAATTATTTCCCTTCTGCACACACTTTATGCGAGGTCCCGAGGGTGTTCCAGATTCTTCTTCTTGCCTTGGTCTACCACCAAGCGTTTGAATTAAAATGCGTATTGTCGCCCAATATTTTCCTTCGATATACGTCAAAACTTTTTATCAGCTACAGCGACAATTTTTATATTTATATACAACGCACAAAATCAAATGAAAACTCAGTGGTCACCAAGTGGTTGAGAGAAGTCAAGGGTTTTTCTGCAGCCAACGGCAGCCAAAGCTAGATGTACACGGGACTACCACCACAGTGAAAGGGCCTGGGTGTAGCCTAGGGCAGGGTCTGAAAGAGGGGTGGGGGTAAAGAGTAGTGTTTCTTTTTCGGAGTTCTCTCGAATTTATAATAGTCCTGAACATTTTTTGGGCGGGGAGGAGTCCGGCCCTCTATTAACCCTAACCCGACCAACGGCCGAGAGGCAATCAGAGCCAACGAAAACTGGTAACCGGTCGGAAAATGTTTTCGTGCATCTCGGCCGTCGGAACAACTATTTTTGTCGCGCAAATGACTCACTCATTGGGCCCTCCTTGCCTGGGCCTTTCTTATAAAACCGTAAACTGACGCGATGTTCCTCGTTGCATTTAGGCCGTCTTTACGGAAAATGACGAGATGTTCCTCGTGCATTTGGGCCGTCTTTACGAAATGACGCGATGTTCCTCGTTGCATTTGGCCGTCATTCCCGGGAAATGATGCTATGCTTTCACTCATTTTTCGGGACGGTTGCCCCGCAGAAGGCGCATGCTTGTCATCATGCGGTGACCTGTTTACAAATGCCCATAGACAATTTCGTTTCGATGTTGATAGAGCCACCATTTTCGATAAGCTATTTTTTTGGCATAAACGTATTCATTGCGTAAACCGGAGCATGACGTAGCATAATAGCGCCACGCACGACTATAATGTTAGCGTAATAGCGCCACCACACTGGCTAACTATAAGCTACAAATTCATGCAGAGGCAGTGTGCAGTACGCAATCCATTATTTATTTATTTATTTATTATCCCTGTTTTTTATTGGTCATCGCACCGATTTTTTTTTCTTCGTGTGCCTCTGGATGTCTTTTCCGGTAACTGGCCGAATGTTTTTTCGGTTGATCTGGGCCGTCTTCCGGGAAAAGACGCGATGTTTTTCGTTGCATCGCCGTTATTGACTTTCGCTACTTCTTCCTGTGCCGGGAAAAACGGCCGAGATGCAATGAACGCAAACTTTGGCTCTCGTTGCATCTGAGCCGTTCAAATAAAAATAGATTGCCCTTCGTTGCATTTTGGCCCGTCGGCCGGCAAAACGACCCGGTCCGGGTTGGGTTAAAATAGTCCAGTCTCAGTTTTTGATGGGGAAAGAACATACATAGTTGGATTTTTAGGCCTCCTATTGTATTGTTCATTACACACACCCACACATACACACACTATACAATCACACACACACATACATATAATGTTACAACACATAACACATACCCTAACACCATACACCATTTTTAATAATTTATATAGCCTATAGGCTATAAAAAACTCATCTGACTTTTGTGTTCACCGTTTCACGCCAATGAGGCCCTTAAATATTTTTTTTCGCGAATTTAGAAAAAATCAGTTGTAAATCTGTGAATTATCGCTAATATAGGTATAGCTCATAGAATCAGATGACGTCATATTTCGTTTCGATCGACATCTTGATCCTTGTGCCAGTACGTGGTTAAATGTTCATGCACCAAAACTTCACGTTCCGCCCAACCGCGCGGCTGCGGTCCGGAAAAAAAAAAAAATCCGTGTGCACTCCGGTTTGCCAGCAATTTCACACGAGGTAAAGCACCGACTCCATTTTGTTTTAAACAACCGTACGCACTCGACACGGAAGACAACCAAAAAACGTTGTGATGACCAGTTAGGATTGCTTTGAAGCAATCATGAACATGAAATGGTAGAATAATGTGGTACCTCTATTGGAATCCATTCTTCGCATTCGTCTCGGACGTAATTTCACACATTTCCGAAAATAAACTGGCGATTCGGAAAGCAAGTCTATTACTTTTTTCGGTCATCTCTTCGGAACCGAAATCGTGTCACTTTCAACTCTCCGATTTAATGAATAGAAACCCTTCGGATCGACCATGTGGCAAGTCCTCTGTGTAGAATAATGTTACACTACATATTAAGCATTTTTTAATGATAATACTAACAAACTTTCAATGAATATTGGGCGCAAAGTTGAACACTACTTGAATTTTCAAATAGCTGCCGGCTGTCTTAACGGATGCTTGTCGTCTGCATGGCCAATTTTCCACCGTTAATGAGGTAAGGACGCGAAACTCGCGGGTGTCCTGACTTTGCGCTATCAATCATTGCAGTGCTAGCCACCTCGACAAATTTAGCTGTTGGGTGTATGCCTCCCTTGAGACCGACACTTCCGGTTTTCGCAAATATTTAATCAGACCGATTGTTCTCCCCCCATTGTTTTCCGTGAGTGTGACTTTTTTGAATTAGCTAACAATCACAAATAACTTACTATCCATCCCATGCCGAAAGTATCTTTGAAGTTTCTTTGATTCCCGAATGGGCTTGTTGATGGTGCCAACTCGCCGTATTTTTAGATAAACGATCGTATGTTCGTGAATTGAAGAGTTGGACGACGAATTCGAAGCAGCGGCCAAGATGTCGGCAACATGTGTAGGTCCATGGCACTAGGTTCTTATCGTTATTAGCGCCTTTAGCCCACGATAGGTCCAAATGGTTGAAAGACCACACACACCAGCAACTGATTTACGAGTACGAAAATGGACCTTTGCCAGTATCATATATCATAGAAACCGTTACCCGATTGTATTTACTGTTCTTTATCATTAACTTAGTAATGAACATTCGTAACCACAGCAAATTTCAAACAACAGCCAAATATGGGAGGAACAGCTGGACCTGTATAGAGGTCGTACTTGTTAACACATAGTTGTTCCTTTACTGTTTTTAAACCTCATTTACATAATACTAATGAAGTAGTTCTGGAAGATCAAATAACTCATGTGTAACGGTAAAACATACGCAATAATGCGGGTTTGTTTTGTTGAATGGTAGGCACGAGTGAAACTCATTCACACAGGCTAACGCTTGTCAATTAACACAGCGCAGCCGATAACCCCAGCTGCGTGTGAACTGCCTGAAGTAGCATTGCAAAATATTTATATATTTTATATATATTTTTTATATATATATATTTAAGAGTGGTCGAGAGGGGAGAGAAAACGCAATTTGTAGAGGGTGGAAATGTGATGGAAATAGAAAAGATTTAGAGGGAAGTCCGCGGAAGATGGTCCCACTGAAAGAGAAATGGGAGGGGGGGGGGGGTAAGAACAAATATCCAGCCTGAGGGGGAAGAGAGAGGATGAGGAAGTCAGACGAGGGAAAATAAAGAAAAAGGAGAAGTAGTAACTTTACAACTGGGCAAACTCAGAGATGAAAAAAAGGGGAATAACTAACGAGCGACAGCTGGGGGGGAAATGTATTTGTAAGGATCTTTGGGTGAACTGATGAGCGGTAAATTCTTGAGGGGGTAAAGTTGAGGGATTAGAGAGGGGGATAGAGGGTCATAAGAAGGAGAGATTGACAGTCCCGATATATATAAATGTTATCAATTAATTCTGAATCTATAGGCGAGGGAGAGAGGGGGAGAGAGAGAAGAGAGAGAGAGAGAGGATCAATTCGCCATAAACCCAATAATCTTCATAAGATATCAAAGAAGTATCCTTTCATTCACATATTTCACACATATTTTAAAGTCACAATATTTTATGAATATTATAACAATGAAAAACTATAAAATGGCTGTCACAATTGGTTTATGCACGTCACTTCATATAAGAAAATTAGTATCGTGTCATCTTTACTGATACTACGTCAGAAAGATCAACCGCACGCCGACCCCGGCCCGGCGTCGGCATGGTGGAAGTTCCTTTGAGTTTTTTTTAAATTTGAGCCGGTCACGTCGCCAAAATATTCATCTGATGCCGCGCCATTAAAATACTGAAGACCCATTTATGGTGTAACTATTTTGAACAATCTATTTTGGTTTTTTAAACATGTGTTAAGATTTAAAACTGAGTAAATGTTGTTACGTAAGAGAGCATCACGCACTGGTGCGTCTGTGCAAGGAGTGGCCGGCCCCTCGTGCTCGTGGTCAGGCGCGTGAGATATTGCTCAGCAGGCAATAATTATCGTGGTATCAAGGGACCGCTAAATGGGACGCACCCATGGTTATCGCCACATGCGACGCGACACCCCCCCCCAGTGTGCTGCACTGTTATTGGAAAGACTTTCACAATTCGTTACTTGAAAATAAGACATATATTATGTATATCGTATGTTGTTTTGTAATACATGAATTCTGATTTTTCACTATTTCATCATTAAGTACAGTATACTGACTTAATGAGGTGAAAAATGAGCGGATTACTTTGGCGTTTAGTGTACGTTTATATGCTCGACTTGGAGCATGCCCGACGTGGGCAGAAGTTATGCCACTTTCATCACAATAAATTCATACACACCGATCCCACAATTCCCCCGTTCTTTTTAACCACACGATTTAAACATGGAAGGTAATGTGTGGATCATTACCTGTTCTCCTTTCCTCACCTTCTTCTTTCGCTCGCACCTATTTTTCTTGAACATTAAAATTACATTTTTTCGGAATGCATTTATATTTTACTTCATTCAAAGAACATTCTAACCAGTTTATGATTTTCTTTATGCTGACCTTGTCTGCTTTTCATAATATCAAGCTTGATGGATTTTTTAATAGTTGGCTAGCAGTTGCAGGTTGGGACCCACCATGCCAGCATAATTCTCATTTTGGAATGTTTGGCAAAAAGAGCGTGCAGTATTTTCATATTTTATCAGTGTTACGCCTCCCCTGTAAAATATGCCTTACATTATCAAAGTTAAAGAACCTGGTAATCTTTATGTCACTTCCTGTATTTTTAACAAACATATCAACTTGACCTCAACCCTGGATTAAGTGGATTAATTGACTTGGGTCATTTCTCAAGGCCTAATTGTGCCAAACCAAGTGTCCGGACTAGTGAACAGATGAAGGTGTTAGGTTTTAAACTTTTTTACCATTCACTGATACTAAACAATGTTACAGTTTATGCTGAGAGAGTTCCATATCAATTTTGTAACCTATTTGCTCACTATTATACACAAAATACTTACCACCTCTCATCTTGCTGTTTTGTCTTTTCCCTTTCTTTGATAAGCAGTGAGAAAACGGTGTACTTCCGGGTCACGAAAGACCACATAACCGGCGTTTTGATTGGTTTCTTTTTCATCGCTTTCTTAAAGCATGAAATGATTGAGGAAATTGTGCACTATTGGCATGCAGAGCATCTTTTAAAGTACGTCGAGAGAGTTTAGTATTTTTGGGGGATCGGGGGGCCAAGGTTGATACACAAAATGCAGATCATGATGATTTGGAATTTACCCCGTTTTTATAAATGCTGCATGTAGGTAATTTAACGATCAGTCCTTTGAACAGAAGTAGCTGACACTGTTTTGCTATTGTTTTGTAACATGTTACAACGGAATTGTCTTTGTTGAAAGAATGATAAGTCTTCTTTTCAGCTGTGTCCCTGCACCGACTGCCACTGTTCTGTGCCACTTCCAGTGCAGTGACAAGTGCACAGTTGAGATTGATTTTACATTGTATTTGTAGGAACAAATCATTTTTTTTTAAATCTTTCAAATAAATGATTTAAATCAACTTAAGGTAAAGAGTATGTTTCAACATGAAAAGATATGAAAAGAATTAAGATTAAATGTTCACTGAATTACCCCCAAAAAAGATATTTAGTAGCATCCCAATGCCATGGGCATGGCTAGCATTATTCTTGAAATTTTTAAGTTAATAACTCAAAAACCCATTTTTCTTTCTAAATACATATAGTAAGCATGTATTTTGCTTTAAAATGAGGGGTCAATTACCTTTCTAGTGTAAAAATTGCCAGAGAGGTAAACAAAAATGCGTCACATACAAACCATGTACTTTTGTACTGTTTATCACATAAGGTTCTGTGACCCTTTGCCACTTCTTAGGTGCAGATTTCAGCATACTCGTAACGTTAAGAGAGTCACCAGCGCCGGTGTTTTTACTCCTATTTCTGAAAACCGCTACACTTTTTGAAAACCGCTACCCAGGTAACCTACTAAAGTCACACCCATGATAAGTTTCAAAAATAAGTCCAAAACCCTAAGACCTAAGACCTAGGTTCCTCTTCAGCGTCAAGGTAAATTAAGGTAATTCTCCATAGGACTCTGTACAAAGTGAAAATGGTGGTCACAAAAGTTGTCATAATAAAGTGACAAAAACGCTGGCCCTCTATAGTTTGGGGTCAGTGAATAATGCTACCATGGCAAAACAGTGATTTCCACACAGTGGGAAGCTGAGTTAGTCTGCTTGAGCAAACCTTTTTGTCTTTCATTCACTTTTTAACATTTGGGACATTTATCGTATATCAGCTAAGCCTAACGTAAAGGTTATGCCACTGTACAGGACCTGTCATCCACAACAACAAACGCCAAATTTAAAGTCATCTGACATAGTCAATAATTTCCAAATTACTCAACACCGACTCTGTAGCATCTTAAAATACTACAGAAACGAATCCACCGTTGTTTTCATCCAAACGGCGAAAAATTCCTAATTTGGATGAATTTTCAACGCAGATTTTTACTCCATGGTAAATAATTCTGTAAAAACTGTCATGAGTGAGTGGTTGCCAGTTTCCGGAGTTTGGCAGGGTCAGAGGTCACACAACGTTTCGTAGTGGTTGTTCAACCAACATTACGATTCTCCACTAAGCACTCTTTTGTTTTAAAAATGACACGAGATGAAGGGCACGAGGAGTAGTGGCATTGTTGGCAAGATGCAAACATTATTATCAGATTGAAAAGCAGAGCAGGGGGTCGAATTTTAAAAATAAATTTCATGCACAAACCCTGATTTTTCCTCAAAATGGGTGAAAAATGCAATATTTTTTTACATGCACAGGAAAATTCTTCATGCACAGAGCCAAGTTCATGCAGTTGTGCATGTAAAACCCCCTCTAAATGTTTGTGTTTCCCGCATGCATTTTTACAGTTGAAATTCCAACACCCGCTACAAATTGGTGACCGAATCCGAACAAATGCCCCTGGCAGACCGACTTGTAATTTGTTGCGGCATGCCGTCAACTTAGTAAGTAAACATACTGGACATCGAAAAGTGAACATCCGAAATAATCTCTTCATTTTCACCTTTGGATTATTACATTTTTGACCTGAATGATTTTAAGGTATGTTGATATGTAGAGAACACGCATGATCATACATTTGGGGAGATTGTCAATTTCAAGGTCACAATCTGTTGCAGACACATGTGTGGATTGGTTGTTAAGATGGCTTTGCTTATTATTGTTGATACCAGGTCCCTGTACATGGCCTAATATCACCTTTACGTTAGCTGATATACGATATAGTCAGGTAGAAGTTAGGCACACAGCCTGAAAGATGGAAATGAGTACAGGACTTTTCTATTGATAGATTTTTGTTTCATAGGACCTAAGCCATTTAATTTTTAGAGGGTGTGCAAAAATTTGTTACAGTCCATTTTTTAAAAATCCAATATGGCGCCACACCATGTCCAAAATCACTATATCCCTAAGTATTTCAGATGCGACAATAGTTCTCGGTACTACTTACTCTCTCTCTACTCCGGTGTTTTAAAAGCACGAGAAAGTGTTGGTAATTTGTAATTTATCATTACATTGCCACCAAAATCCCAATATGGCTTGCTCAAAAGTCAAATATGCGCTCGTAACAAATTAAAATGATCTTAACACCTCCATTATAACCTATTTAACGCTCTTAATACATGCTTACACCTAAAATATGTTCTGCAGGTGTCAAACTCTGTTTGCAATTGGGATCACACTCTGCAAGGATTCTTTAACCCTCTAGAATGCATTTTCAACGCATCTGGACACGTCAAGTGTTTTGCACATTTTGGCATAGAGGTTATTCCCAGTGTCCTATATACATGCGTTAGCTTTACACTTTATAGATACATGTATTTTGATCAACTAGAAACCCTTATGTGCCATTTCTCTGTAATGGACATTTTCAAAATTTAAGATGGCAGCCAATACAGAGCCGCCTTTTAAAATAGTAAATTACATTATATTTATTATATTAGTTACATCAACGAAGATTATTATAAAGGTGTAAATTAAGGTTGGGATAGTATTTGACCATTTGACATTTCTTTCTGGATTTCTGTTTCTTTAAAATGCAAAAATTTTAGATGGGGGGCCAAGGTTGGCTGTCTTTTTACCTTCTTTAAAAACTAATAAATTACGATAGAGCTGTATTGGTATTTGTCAAAACACCCAAAATGATTATTAAAGTTTAAATAAGTATGAGAATGTATGTCTTTGAGCAATTAAATATATTCTATCTGGTATTTTGTTTTGACAACATACTTAAAATTCAAAATGACGGACAGATATTATGACTATATGACTATTCGTAGTTTTAAAGATCTTAAAGCCGCCATATTGACTTCCATCTGATTGTAAGCTTGTGTAACAACTTGAAATGTCAGATATGGAAGTTCCTACTGGTAGAGAGAGCAGAATTATGCCTCTATCACAAATACTTGGATGAGTTATGGGCACTTGAATGATTTCAAGGCAGGTGGAGCTTTTAGGGTGGCCATATGATTTGATGGTAAGGTTGGTATCAAATCGTCCAATAACCGTCCCAAGATTCCCGCGTGCTTTAAAACCTGATCTAGTGCATAAAATTAAGGCCATTTGAATGAATTTGAGAGTGATAGCGGCCATATTGACTTTCTAAAAATTGCCGGAGCACGAAATTTTTGCACCCCCTCCAGAATTATTAGCTTGGTCATTATTGACAAAATTCACATCATAGAAAAAGTCAGTACTGTCCATTTCCACCACTGTGCCCACAATTCCCCCCCCTCCTGACACAGTCCAAATGTTAAAGATGAATGAAGACAAAAAGGTTATGCTCGGCAGAACTAGAGCTGAGTCCCCAATGCCTTACCACATGGCTTTGCCATTGGTTGCCAGTTCAAATCAGCCAAGACAATGAAGAAGGTTTTCCAATATCCATGTTGCCACCTTAATCTGCCTGGACAGTCAGACAGTGTTGGACAATAGTCGATAAGACAATCAATTCTATACGCCCGGTAACCAGATTAAATCGCATACCATACATCCAGTTACCCGGCCGGCACGTTTACCAATGGCAGCGTAAATGTGGCTGCTTGACCGTACATGCCCAATTTGTGCATTCAAGTTCGTACGGGGTCACCATTATTCCTATTCGTGACTTAGATTTATAAAAGTTCGAAAAGTTTAAAGTCCGATTTAAAACCGGACTTGGGGTGAGGTGCAATAGGGGTTTCCTTCATATGGGGATATGTCATCTAAAGGTCATGGACCAAGTCCAAAGGTCAACTGAGGTCATGTTCCAGTTTGGTTAGTTTTTGTTTTTTCTTCTGGTCGTCTTTGAAAAGTGAAGCCGATTTACACCCTAACTTGGGTCGAAGGTGCAATATGGGTTCCTTCATATGTGTTGAGGTCCAAAGGTCACATACCAGTTCAAAGGTCAACGTGCCATGGCCAACTAACCACCTTGTGTAACTGGGCCCATCTTGCCATGGTGATCACGCAAGTATTACTTGCTGTATTTTTAAAAAGTTTCTTCTTATCGGTAATGACATTTTCGTTACGGAACGATCTAATTTTTTAGTACACCCTATGAAAACGTTTTTTTTTTTCACCTGGTAGTGTTTCCTTTTTAACTACTCACATGGTTAAGCATTAAAATTTAAAAAAAAATAAAAAAACAACATCGGAAGTACAATTTGTGATAAATCTTTCTAGCCGTTTGGAAGCATAAATATGTAAATTGGCCCATAGACAGCGTGTGTTAGAGATTATTAATTTTGGTATCTAATAAAAAGACATCTAGAATTAAAGATAGTCATCTAAAATCTTAAAACTTAAAGCACGCACCCTGTTTATAATGCAATCAATTCACATCGCTAAAATTAATTAATTAAAAAGTGTAGATTTTTCAACTAAAATCAGAAATGTTATTGAGAATTTACCTAACCTGGGCTAAATATTTTAATGCTAGTAATAAATATCTCACCAACAAATAAAGCTCGGCCAGGATTATATAACTTTGTTCAATTGATCTAACTGGTTCAGTGATTTCACTTCCTTCATCCTCTAGTCCACTCTGCAAAATCGTGTAAAGTAGCAGTTATCATCATTTTCCTTTGTGAAATTGCAAGTAAAATTACCTTGCCAAAAATACATGATGCTAGCTTTTTGATTTTTATTGCAAATTACAGATATTCAAACATCTATGATTGTTTTACTGGTAGGTACTGTGGATTGGATATTGATTAGCATTTATTTTTTGTGCTTGGTATGTACATATGATGTATTTGTTTGAAGTTGACAAATTTCCAGTCAGGGGTGGGGAGTTACTTTTTTTGGTGTGTTTATATTACAAGTACATAACATCAGGAAAAGTTATTTTTATGAGATAATAATACCAGTCAGCCAGTAAAATAATTAATCCTAGGAATAGTTTTGAGTATTAATTGTTTGAACCGATTCTGAACAATACTGCTGCCAATTGTGCGTGAAGGTCCGCACAGCTGTATACAGCCGTGTAATAGAAAAACACACACATAACGCGCCTGGTACAGTCAACTCGTCGTACTCTTCTGCGTATGCTTAGTTCAAACAACTTATTTAGGGGACTATATTTAATGAAATTGGGAGAGAGTTCAAAATAAACCCTGAGGTAGGGTCCGGGAGAATCCGCGAATTGCGGAAAATGACATGGTATGCGCGGATTTTGCCTTTCCGCTCGATTTTTCCAGTTCCGCCTCAGTGAAAACAGCGGATTTCGTATTTTTTCGAACTAGAAAGGTCATTGAACTTCTTGCCATTACTGTTTTTCTTAGATCAAAATGTGATTGCAAGAAGATCATTTGGTCGGCAAGTTGATAATTTAATGATCGCAGGGCCATGCGGTTGAATGCAACTACATCCGATGATCATGATCAGGGTTACATTAGTACCGCCATGCCGCGATTTAAGCACAATCTAATTGCTCTCTTTGTACTTGGGTAATTGCTTAGTAGACACATATGGATATGTCCGTTTAAGATGAGAAAGAACACAGTTGTACCAGTGATCAAAATGGGCCATCAATTATTCATCCTTGAGTGCACACGTACTCGTGCATATATCCCTGACGGTACTCGTGTGGTCTTTTCATGCATCGCAGGTGTTCCAAGTCAAAACTTGCGCGCGGAGGTCCCCATGAAGTTTAAGAATCACAAGCGCAGGGGCGGGCAGCAACATGATCAAAAGATGACTAACAGCAATTAAAACAAAACCGGGTATGGCCGATTTAAATCACGTTGATTTAAATCAGTGATTAAATCGCGATTTAAATCAAATGATTTTTTTTTAAAAATCACTTATTTAAATTTTTTTATTTTTTTAGTGAAAAAAAACAATATATTGACAAAATAAGTTGTTAAAGACAATTTTAATACTTTAAATCACCTTACTTTTATAAAAAAAACGATTTAAACCATCTTTTAAGTCATTCAGATACCCTCTACATGGTTTAGCATGACACACTTTAATGTTTTTAAAATAATCATGATTGAAACCTAGATGTTGTGGTCTAAATTAAAGTTTCTTTAGTTTTCTTGTGTAATCGAATTCAAAGTTCTTGTAAAGATACTAGTGAAACATAGTTACAGTATTACAGTAACCATATTTGAACCTAATAAATGCCCGACATTTCCGTAGCGTTCACTAGGAATGACCTTTTTTTAAAGTTGGATTATCTTGAGAAAAAATTCCTCAAATACTGCACAACTCATGTAAAAGCCAACAGCCAGTTGATGTAACAATTAAATCATCCCCAATTACTGGCTGACATAGTGTTTTTAGCAAGTATATTTATTTGATTTCCAATGTTATAGTGGTCATTGGACTGGGAATTTCGCAATGCTGACTGCCACTGTGGATTTTCCTGTGAGAATATGCAATATAACTGGGACTTCCCTGGGTGAATTCCAATTGCTACTGCCACTGGGTATTTCCTGTAGAATATTGAAATATAAACTGGGACTTCTCTGAGTGTGAGTTCTTATGCTATTCTGGGGGATTTTAAATGTGAGAGTTTCTAATATCCAATAGTTATTGGGGATTCTTTCAGCACAAAAGAGATCAGAGAATATCCAGGCCTGAATTTGGAAAGAGATGTCATTTTTTTATTCCGAAATAAATCTTGTTGGAATTGGGATAATTCCAAATACTGTCCACAACCCATCTCAGGCAGTTATGTTATTTGTATTAGGAAGTGTTTTATTAGGGAAAGTATATTATAATGAGTCGGGTTGAGTTTCCATGTTTGAAAGAATTCTGGATATTCCATATTAATGAAACTTAAAAAAAATAAAAAAAAAAATCAAAAAATCCGATTTAAATAAAAAAAATCTGATTTACATAAAAAAAATACCGATTTTTTTTATTTTTTTAAAAAAAATCAAAGAAATAAAATCGCCAACCCTGAACCAAACCAATATACTAATACACATGCCATAAACTACCTTACGAATTGTATATAGGCTAATACTGTTTATTGGACATTCGAGTTGAAATCTATGATTGCTAAGCTGGGTCCATTCCCCCCTGTCCACGATGAGCTACGCTCTGGGATTTCCCCAAGACAGTTCTAAAGTTTTATATTTGATCACCCACGTGTATTCTGATCGCAATTTGCCATACAATTCATACATAATTGCAAATACGTTGTTTTGTATCAAATTTCGCCAGGGGTGGGGGGTTTCGTTTCCATGGGGCATCAAGGGCAGCGTTGGTCGGTGCTCGGTTGCAAGCCTGTGCGTCTATGCAAGGCCCCCAATTACCGGGGTACGTAACGATCTTGTTAAAATGCAGCCTCCTAAAATGGGACTTATTTTGCAATTACACCACACATTAATTTAGTTATTTCATTTTATGTCATTTTTAAAAAAAAATAAATCCTACCACCTTACCATTGTTTAATTCTTGTTTCCTTACAATTGTCCACCCCCTCGATAACATATGAATGGACCTGGTTGTTACTGCAATTTTGGATTGTCCATTTATTATGGGGGTAGGTTTTGCTTTCCTGCAATACTCAATCGGGAGCGAACACAAAGCAACTCTTTAAAACCATGATCCATTATAAAAGCAAATTGCCCAAGACATGGCGCTTTGCTAATGTGCATAATTGCCAAACGCTTGCTGTCATTTTGGATTCTTAAATGAATTGTTTTAAAGGGTCGCCTGTGATTATAGGCATTGATTTTTTTCGTATTTTTATCGACAAGATCGATAGACGGATTTATTTACCACTTCGGTAAAATGGATATGGTTTTTCCTGGAACCTCTATGTTGCGTATTACCTGATTTCGGTTACATTTTTGTTTTTTTTTTTTGACACTCTTATTGCTTCATATTTGCCAGGGTCTTTTATCGTAGTTTTAAAGAGGTCGGGTAGGGAATTTATGGCTGGGAGCCAGATTTTAGGCAACAATTTTCATATTTTTTTATCAACATATAATTGATTTATTTGTTTCACTTATGTAGCATGGATTATGGTTGTCAAAAAAAAAACTACTATTGACTCAGTCCAAAGCATATTCCGGCACTATTCGCACTGGAAAATGCATCTCCTATATTTTTGCCAGAATATAGAAGGTGTTTGATTGAACCTGTCGGCTGTATAGTCTTTGCCTTCAGAAATCTAGCATATCTACATACACGTGCATAGTCCTTTATAGCTGCTGCGTGTAACACAAATCAATGTATT
>JAMKCH010032609.1:0-16256 GCA_023653785.1 Ophioderma brevispina
TCCAATTTAATTGAGTAGTCGATTTTCATCAAGTGCTATATCTACCTGCGACGTTTTAGGCTTCACAATTTCAACTCTGACTTCGCAGAGGGTTTGTCTTTTTTAAGAGAAATTCCTTTGTTTTTGGGATATTCCCCAGAAATCACAAACCATTATCCCAAGCATTTTAAAAATAGCAAAAATAAGAAACAAGTTGTATCATAATCGAGCCTAAGTTTACCTTTTAAATGCTAAAGATATCCTTTTCACAACACGTTCCCCATGTGACCTTTGAAAATAAATGACATTTACATTTGTAATCATCCTACCTTTAGTGTGTGAAATCACAAGAATGATCATTTCCTCTAGATTGATTGATGTCTTTCTTACAAAAACTTTATCTTGCATCTCCTGAAATTGTGTAACGTAGGAATTTTTCACATTTGAAAGGGAGTCAGAATTCTGTGGGGGGAAAAATTAGCCACCCTGCAAATATGATTCATTAACTTTGAAATTTAGGTATGAAATCCAGTTTCAGAACTTGTAAAAATGACAGAGCAACATGATACTGCCAATTTTCAAATGTTTGTGAAAAATATCTCTCGCAAAAATTTACATTTAACACCATATCAATCTTAATGACAATGATCGCTCTCATTCCTGCTGGGTCGTCAGTTTATGTACGCCACGTTTCACCCACTTTCTGGTCCAGATAAGACATATCGACATAGATAAGTTGATAACACAACTGAGTATAGCTATCCGGTACCCTTCTCGACAACATGGGTTTGCCATGACAACAGGGCAATCATCTTGACAACAAGAACTTCAGACACGTACCCAGAACATCTCCTTGTCCCTTCGGGCCCTTTAAGTGAATCGATGGTAAACAGCTTTTATGAGGTGAGAAGAAAGAGGAGAAAATCTGATTGTAAAATGGAATCTTTAATTGGTTTGTTTTCAGTCCTCAAATGAGTTGTGTGATTTAAAATACGCACTTTTTGGGGAAAAAAGTCGATTTTTGGAAGAAACTTGGTTCTATGGCCTCATCTTAAGAGACCCATAAATCTTATCAAGGTGCCCTCAATTTCGGGCTAGATCCCAGCTTTTTAACCTTATTTATTAATTCAATTATTTTCTATACCTATAAAACTCAAACACTGTCAAATTGTATAGGTATTAAGCATTTGTTTTCTTTTAAAAATTGGATGTTTTAGCTTCTCGTACATACAGAACCCCGCCAATTCATCATTTTGGGGCCTTACCGACCGAAAGTTCCATTGCTTTCCTCAGTCTTTAAAGGCTGCATTTCGTGATCCAGCACCTTCTTTTTTATTCATTGTTCACTAATCCTTGAGAAAAGCTTATCCATAACTTTTTAGCTGATACCGACTTTGCTGTTTTGTGTTATGCAAAATTCGTAAGTCGTCCTGGTGATTCGCTACAATTGAGTCTGAACTTGATGGAATGCGCGTGTAGCGCGCAAAAATCGCCGAATTTACCTCAATTTTGCCCAAATTGAGGCTGAAATGGTCAAAATTCCCAGAAAAAGAGGGACGAACATGCATATTTTGGTCCATAACGTCCCACTTTTTCGAGCCAGAGGGAGCAACTTGCCCCCCCGGTCGGTACGCCACTGACCATGGCATTTACAATTCTTATCATGCTGTCACTAGGAAATTAGTGCGCAACGGTAGCACAGCTCCTATCAATACTTAGCTTAGGCAAAAAAAAAACATTTGTTTGCCATAACCCACTGAGTGGCACTGATCCTAGAAAAACCTACCAACTCGAAATTTTTAAAAAATCTGCCGACTAACCCATGTTTTTCATCTGAGAAAAGATCCAACCCAACCAACACTATTATTTTTCCTCTTAGAGCAAACAAACATATTTTAGGCCTTATGTAACATTCCTTTAACATCTGGCCATTCATCCCTGGGTTTAGAGAGCAGCAAGCGAGGTAAAGTCCTTGCCCAAATTCACATTGCCCACTGCAGGGCTCGAACCCACAACCTTCAGATCATGAATGCAGCATTACACACACAATGAACATATCCCTAAAATGTTGACTAAACATCCAGTTTTATTATCCTTATTATGTTGATATCCAGGCAGTGCTGTAAGTGTATTTTGCCTAGACACATCATTCAACAGCAATATTTGGTTTGTCTCATGGTAGAAGGTGTTTTGAATCAATCCCATGATGCATAGCAATATGCCTATACTGTACTGTACTAAACACATGTCAGTACTTAGGGATAAAGTGTTCCAAAAGTTTTAAGAACCACAAGACATTTCATAATCATGCTAAAAATTCCCTAACGCTTTGTGGGCTAAAATGAGCATAAAAATGTCAGGGTTTTAGGATTTTTATGGGATCACATGATCTCCTTGAGGTGAAATTTCCCAAAACTGGTGCATTGTGGGATTGACTCAATACACCCTCTGGGCTCATGGCAATCTGCGATGCGCTCTGAGGTTATTTCCGGTCATTTTTTTTAGGTCAAGTGAAATATTCTCAAACTCCAGATTATATTTAAAAAAAAAAAAAAAAAAAACATTTTCGAGGTTAACCATTCACAGGTATAGTTTACTAGCCAGTTACCAATGCAATCGTGTAAAAATCTCCAAATTTTTGAAAAATTGGGGGCGCTCTTCAAAAAAATGTGCTAATATTGCTTTAACATCTGCCCATTCATCCCTGGGTTTAGAGAGCACCAAGCAAGGTAAAGTTCCTTGCCCAAATTCACATTGCCCACTGCAGGGCTCGAACCCACAACCTTCAGATCATGAGTGCAGCATTACACACACAATGAACATATCCCTAAAATGTTGACTAAACATCCAGTTTTATTATCCTTATTATGTTGATATCCAGGCAGTGCTGTAAATGCATTTTGCCTAGACACATCATTCAACAGCAATATTTGGTTTGTCTCATGGTAGAAGGTGTTTTGAATCAATCCCATGATGCATAGCAATATGCCTATACTGTACTGTACTAAACACATGTCAGTACTTAGGGATAAAGTGTTCCAAAAGTTATCACGCTAAAAATTCCCTAACGCTTTGTGGGCTAAAATGAGCATAAAAATGTCAGGGTTTTTATGTGTTAAGATTAGGATTTTTATGAGATCACATGATCTCCTTGAGGTGAAATTTCCCAAAACTGGTGCATTGTGGGATTGACTCAATACACCCTCTGGGCTCATGGCAATCTGCGATGCGCTCTGAGGTTGTTTCCGGTCATTTTTTTAGGTCAAGTGAAATATTCTCAAACTCCAGATTATATTTTGATGTCAGTTTGAGTCTATGAAACCTGAAAATAATAATTCCCCAAATTAAATGTTGCAATTTTATCCCACCAAAGAAAATGGCATCCCTTTATGAGCATCTTGTAATTACGCAGTATTTTTCTGTAATATCTACAAATTCCTTTTTACCTGTGCATTTGCAGCTTGCATGCGAGGCATGCTGTACGTGATGCAGCTGAGCATTTGTTTTTATATTGATTTGCATTGTTATATAGCTCAACGATTTTTAAATTGATTGAACTTTACAACAAAACTACAGGCAATTTAAATCGGGGATAAATCCGATGGGAAAATCACTTGCCTAACATGCACTCTGAATAGCCAAATTGGTACTTAAATTCAAATCGCGTAGAAAATTCAGCATTTTATTGGAAATGGTTTTCCTCTTTGTGAGTCGGTTGCTTCTATCTGTAACCATGGCAACTGAAACTTGAGACTCCCACACATCTCGAATCTTATCTCCCTGAAGCATGGTAAACAACTGTATCTCTTACGAGGGTGAAGTGTGGAAGCAGGGATAACCGTGTGTACGGTGTGCTGTAGGTATTTATTGAGCACATTTATGTGGCAAAATTCAACCTATAAAAAGATCAATTGCAGAGGCTACTGACAACTGATCTCTATACTGTAATCATGAATAGAAATAACTATTAGTAGTATTGTCCATAGGCGTAAATATGGGGGTGGGGGTATTTCCAATATATTTATTCTATTTTGATTACATTTTATTCTAATTTGAATTACATTTAACAATTTTAGGTTCAAAATGACATCATTTTATTGCACTTGCACGCATATGTACTAGTGACCTATCTTGTCAGCAAAACCGGTTTCATTCATAAATTTCCATCAACACAACACCCAATGTCAAAACAAATTTACACCACTGATTATGGCCATTATCGTTACTCCCAAAATTATCATTGTCATTGCCTTTGCACCATCTCCTTACATCATGGATCTCGACAGAAGCCGAAAGATGCTGACGATGCTGCATTATCATCATTTTGAACAGAATTCATACCAAAATGGAATCAAAATACAAGTTTGCCCCTGCTGACACAGAGACCCAGGTTTCTCAAATTTGATTTGGGTAGGGACGTGCCTCCGAGAGTCTAGAAGTAGGCTCCATTAAACCTATACACAATGGTTTTGTGTCTGAAACCACTACCTAAGTATGCAAAATTATGAAAGGGCTAGCCGCCTAATGGCGTGCATTAGTGTTTAGTCACAACCTGATACGCACATGCGATATTGTCTAGACAGTTTCAAGAGCCCTGTTAAAATTTGACGAGTCCTGACTCTTGTTGTTCTTTGGACTATGATTGAAGACAACAGCATCCTAACAAGATGGAGGGCCAAAGTACAGCTGATCATATTTTTGCAATCAATAACGATCAATAAAATCATATGAGGCCAGTGACATTAAAACATAGAAAGCGAGTCAATGAGTTTCAGAATCTAGCACAGGGGTTCTTGCATATAAAAATACATTATGGGACACGATGCTCCAGTGCGTTGTTTTTTCATGAAAAATCCTTAGACATGGGTCCCATTTTCAAAAAAATAACATCAGCCATGGATGGGCTTGTTTTTCCTGCAAAACAGCCTCAAAACATGGTTAAAAAAAAAAATCTTATAATGCACATATGAAGCAAATTTCTTCAAATGGCTACCTTTTTCTACAAAAATAACTTTTAGCAATGAGTAGGGGTTTGAATATTCAACTGCAGTCCCCCAACCAAACCAAATTTGAGCACTCTGGTGAGGTGATAGAGGAAGAGTGCTTCCTCAGATTTTTTAAGGGAAAATCGGGAGATAAAAGGCGAAATATTCATGCTAAATCGTCCCTTTTTCACTTCTTACCTCTTTATCCGTTTTCTGAGAGAAAATACAATATTACAAATTTCTTCCAAAGTCGATCGATCTCACATTTAGCACACATACTATACATACGTTACCAGTTCAGGTGATATAAAAATCTCAACTTTTTTATGTAAATCAGGGACGAGGCTATGAATTACAAAATGCCCCTTTAATTACCGGTTAAACACCAGTTGTGACCGGTTATTTCCAGTTTCTAAACAATGATACATGGTACAACTGCCATAAACTGCCTTCAACCAATAGTTGAGTTTTGAAAATGCCCGAAAGAAATACCTCAGTAATTCCAAATAAGATTTACAGAAGTAAACAGGATTACGCTATGGATTCAGGTGGTAGATAAAGCAGGCTTGCATGGGGGCTGAAATTTTTAGCTTCTGAGGTGAAAATTTTCCCAAAAGGGGACCTTAAAAACTGAATTATGCTTCAACTGGGGGTCTTAGGAACTGCTGACGATACACAAATTGGGGGGGGGTCTGCGGTGGGTCTGAAGGGCTGCACATACCTGTGCCACTTCCCAATGTCAGTGCCCCATTCCGGCTGAATTAGTACCCTACTTGTACTAAAACTTCAACCAAAAATACATTTTACAGAAAATGCATGTTGTAAACATATCTTGCAGGACCATGAGCTACCATGTCAGTGATGGTAAACAAATCATGGCATTTGGCTATAGTGCTCCTTCTCAGTTGCATAGCCAGCCAGGTCATTTCTGGTAGGGGCAAAAAATAGTCCCATCCCAGGCAATGTCCTGGACACAGGACAAAAAGGGTGGGCAATAAGGGTTGATTTTTTCGTCTTCATTTTTACTCAATTGGATTCTGAGGAGGCCACCGCGAGGTCCTGGGGCTATGATAGTATGGTTATTGCCACACAACACCTCCGCTAAGTACATTAGAATTTTGCGCAGGAACACGGAATTTAATATCTACAAGGATCTATGCACTACAGTGTTGTATGTTCAAGTGATGATGATCATGACAACTAATAACTCATAATCTATGTAGAATTATCATGGCTGGAGGGCCAAATTAAATATTGCATGTCATATTGATTTTGAACTGCGTAAAATGAAGTAATCATTTCACAATTGCTTCAATTGAAGACACATCTGGCGCCAAGGATAAAATCAAGTTAAAGTGCTTGTCTAGAATCTGAAAAATCAAGGTGCATTTCATGATCGTATCGCCTCTCGGGATTATGTTTTGGTTTTATGAGCAATGAAAATCTTTGTATATGTATGAGGGGTTCTAGGCACGTGCGGTAATTTCTATTCATTTCTGGACAGAGATACGACTGCAAATAGAGAGAAATTAATCCGCCATCACATTAAGCACACATAACAAACTAAGGTATGATATATAAAGGATGGAAAGATTGGAACATAATCAAGTGAGAAAAAAGAAAAAAGAAAGTGTACTATTATTAAAATGGAAACATTCCTTAGCAAGACTACTCTCTTAAAATGAAAGAGTCCAAAATCACTCTGAATTTCGGTTATTTTAAAATTAACTATAATCGAGTGGCTTGTAGCTATAAAGATGGAGGAAAAAATGCAAACCCGACACCTTCACTCGCGGTTACAGAGCTCACTCTATTACACGAGGGCTCAAAAATTTTTGCAACTCTTCTTCGGAGTGAAAGCCCATCTGAACTATATCGACCGGGTTTTAGCTCTAAAGAGTGAGAAGAGAAAATGCCCGGGGAAAATGCTCAACTCTTTTTCGGAAGAGAAGTGAATAGCCAATCAGATACGCCGCAAATCGCGTGATTATTTTCGAACACATGGCGACAGTTACGTGAGACCGTCCCCAGCAACGGTTTGCACAAGTTGAAATAGTGAGAAATCATAGATGTCTTCCGGGGTGGATATTGATGTGTCGGTCCCAGTTCATAGCATTTATAGACAACGTGTGGAGAAGTAAGCATTCAAATGTTATTTACTGTATATCACTCGTACATACGGAGTCTGCGCCAGGCTCCCGGCCAGGCTGGCTTACACATGTACGAACCGCACAACCATGCATTGTCCGGGAGCATACCCGGGATCATAAGTCAGGCATGCCACTATAATGCATGTCTCACTGACTATGCAATGATGCACACAAATATTTCATAATGTTCTACGATGCTAGAATTATGGACTACACATACAATATACTCACAAAACAATCAAAATTTCCGAAAGAAGCACAATCGTATAAGAGTGACTAGTTCACTCTAAAAAGGAAGTTATCAGTTCCATCTTTCCTTAGGGTGTTATTGTGTTCACTTTGATTTTGAAGTGATCTCATCTAAAAGATTGCGTCAGCAGCTGGCTCTTTTTGGAGGGAGATTTCAATTTTTCGAGTGGGTTTTCATCTTCGTTTTAAGAGGAGTACAAAAGACAAAGTGGGGCAGGTGATTTTTTACACTTGAGTATATATTGAATACAAGCCGAATAATATCAATAATATCCTCAACACCTTGTATCTGCTCTTGGTTTCATAACATTAAAGCCACTATTAAGTGATTCACTCAAAGTCAAAAATATTTAAAATGGTAGGAATAGCTTAAAAGTGAAGGAACAGTGACTCCCATAAGTTATGTTTTGCCCAACTGAAAAATAAAGGTCCATGGTTCCGCTCGCAATAGACTGTCCCCACGGGCCACGACTTTACAGAAGTGGGGGTCAAAATGTTGGGATTAGACGAAAGTGTACTATTTTTTTCATTTCACCTGTGAAATCTTAGGTCTAAAGATGTTTTGTTGGATGCTATGAGCGAAACATTGCCCAAATATGGTCAACCATATTAATTTTACACAGTACTCTATGAAGATTACAAAATCATGTTTTAGCTTCACTTCAAAAATGGGTTTGTTGAAATATTGGCACAAATTGTACATGGGTTTTGGGGTGAAAGGCCATTCTATCAAGATTAAAAAATTAAGACTTAAACTCAGGTCATTCCCTAACTGTGGGTTCATTAATTGAAAATTACTCAATGGTACAGGAAGATAGGAGATATTACACTTGGATTATAAGCTGGGCCCCGGACCAGAATCAAGTTGCAATCAGAAGATTTAAAAGATATTTTTGTAGTTGGAAAGAAGATAGCTGTGCTAAAATAAGGTGGCACCTTTCAGTATGTGAAAATTGATTTATTCTAGTAACGTGGGTACAATATAAATCTCTTTGAGACTGTATAAAGGGCGATATAAACATTGTAGTAGATTGTTAGGGCATTCCGTGCAGCTAAGGCTAAAAAATTTGGGTGTTGAGGCAGTGTTAAGGTATATCGGATGCGTCAAAAATTTTAGGGGGTGCAAAGGGGATGAAGAGTTTGTGGGTTAATGTCCCCATTTCCTGTCACGGCTACACTGCTGTCAACCATAGGAGAAAGTCACTAACAAAAAAACAGGGTCAGGTCTAAAGACACGGGATTCGTCTCCCATTGAGGTTCTTCTTTAGACATTAAAAAAACAGTGGGGGCAAAAGGTGGTGGCAAGTCTACATTGTGTTTTAAATTCTGCTACATTTTAAGCCCAAAAACTAATCTAAACCTTTGGGGTCATTTCTACCAAATTGTGCACCTTTTCAGACAAAATGCCCACAAAAGTTGGGAATTGGTTACTTTTGCCCTACTCAATGGCATACAGGAAAATTGAGTAGTTTTCACATGCTACAGGCTGTAAATAGTGGGATAATAGCTATAGAAAATGGTAAAAAGTTAAAAGGTGCTACAGATTTTTTTGATGGTTTTATTCCTGTATGTAAAGGAGACCAATTCGAGATACTGTAACGAAAGATGGCCAGTTGGCAATATTCCAACTGGGCATATCCAGGGAAAGCAAGAGGGAGGCATGCGCAACCCAGGGGGTCTAAAATATTCAGAATTTTGTATATAGTGCTAGATTGGAACAGATTTGGTCAAAAAATACGCCTGAATTTGCCTGAAAATGCATTTTTCCGGGGACTCTGCCCGGGACCCGTACACATACCAAAATCTCTTTTCGACGAAGCGTTAACAAGATTAAAAAATATGAAAAGTATAGTGTGTCGCACTTCCATTATTCGACGACGATAAAAATCGGTTAATCAAAGAAGCAAACGCTTCTTTCGACGAAGAGGGTAGTTGTTTCGATTAAGAGTTCCTAGTGTGTACGCACGCTTTGTTGAATAAGCGAAGTGATGCGTGACGGTTGACATCCCAGGGCCGTATTTCCGGTGCGTGATTGTTTCGATCTTCATTAGTTTCCTACTGGTGTTACGCATCGTATCTAATTAAGTGTAGTGTGGACACAGACTTTATAACTAATCAAGATTAACAAATTTTGTCGAAAATAAGAGATTGCGGTGTACGGGGGGTCCTGGACACCACCAGGCCAAGGGGTCCCTTGGACCTTGCCACATGCATAGGATCATATCCAGGATCGCACCACCAGGGTGGGAGATCCTGCATTCACAGGCCTCTGCCTATATTTGGTTTGGGGGGGGCCAAGCCAATTCTTAAACATTATATACAACAAAAATAATGTCTACACAGCCTTTCTTATCACGTGGAAGCCTATACGGCAGTTACACCATGTCTACCGCGCAGCTACTGCACAGTTGCACAATGGGTAATTGCGAGTCGTAGCTGCAGATAGGGGCTACAAAGGTACAAGTATTAGGTTTATACAGTGATGTGACTACTTGTGTACCTACTTGCCTAATGTCTACTCTGTAGTTGCCCACTAGGTGGAAGAGAAGGTGGATGTGGTGTAGGCAGTATCGGAGTAGACAGGCAGCTACCAGTTAAGCTACTATGCGGTTAATGACGCATTTTTGAAGAGTGGTATGACATTTTCATGAAATGAGGGGCACTATACACTGGTTCTCTGTTTAGCATTTTTGAACATGTTTAGGAAACCATTACGAAATTCAAAATGGGCATCATTCAAAAAACCCCCATATTCCCACACATGTAATATAAATTGCAAATATATGCCAAAAAATATCTAAAAAACAAAATTGGCCGATCTAAGAATTGCTGCGTCTTGCGCTGAGAGTCCCCTGTAACCACGTAGCTACTCAACGACGGGGGAGAGGGAGACGCGCTGTGTGTATACTATCCATCTAGTGCGGCAAAAATACACGGGAATCCTGGCCGGTGAGTGTACGGCTTGTGGGTAGGAATCCATGTCTCTCGGTGGGTGGTAGTTGTTTGGTAACTATCTTGAAGAAATTGGCCGTGTAACTAACGGTACATGGAAACAAAACTAAAGTGACGAAAAAATTCATACATGTTATTGCCTTTTTTTTAAGATTTACTGCACCATGGAAACAGCCAATCTGTCAGTCTCCTTATGAGTTACTAGATCACTACATGCCAGGTGTTTGCGAAATTCACGGAATAATATTCACATCCATCAAATTTGCCACATTTGCTTAAAACTTTAACATAACATCCGGAAGTATGAATGGGAAGGAATGGAAGGCAATTAGTTGTAATCTAGTCTGAGAAACTCAGGGGTATAAGGAATGGGGCATGTTCATTTTAAATACTTGTGAAATGAGGAATACAGTATGAAGTGATATACAAAATTCATTGATGGAAATCATATATCATACCTAAGAAACTATGGTACTCTCTCAGTATGTTAGTTCATATAATGCACTGAATGTTGCCATGGGAAATGAGCTATTAGATATCAGGAATCATAACCAGAAACTGAAGGGTATATTTTATTATATTTGCTTACATGGGTTACTGAACTGTGCTGTGGGAATTGATACAACATTTACAATGGCACCATCCCAGCCAGGAAACCAAAAGTCAATAATCAGCACTAATGTGCATATGGTAGTTGAACTATGCCTGGGAGGGTGAGATGAGAAGATATATCATAAGCAGACCTATAAATTCATGGGGTCATTATCTAAGTTACACTGATAATATATGTAAGTTGTAGTCATTCAACTTTGGGCAAAAAGTGAATAATAACGCATAATGAATCTGTACTGTAGTGATGGAATTCAGTTCATTGCCATCAGAAAGGGACGTTTACCTAGACCACTAAGGACACTTAAACTTGAGCTATGGAAGAAAGTGAAAAAATAAATCCATAATGACAAATTTTAATGGTAAAAGATTATTGAAGCATCTGCTTAGTTTTTTCATTGCCAAGATTCAGGTATGCTCGGCCATACGCAGGATTTATGTTTTTTTAGGGGGGGGGGGGGTGCGGGACTTCAAAAAAAAAGTGGACATTTATTTCAAAAAAGTGGAACTTTTTGGTAAAATGGGACACCCCATGATATTGACCAAAAGGTCTAAATGTGGAAAAATTCCGGCTTCCTACTTAAATTTAATTATATTCTTTTCATGGGACAGGACTTCAGCCATGTTGTCCCTGTTCAGCCATTGGGGTATAAGCAAAAATGGTGTTGTAACTGGAGTTGATATGATTAGCAGCAGATGAAATGGTAACCAAGGTAACATGTTACTGAAAGTTAATTAGACTTATTCTAGTTCATTTATTTTCTGTGGTTGGTATGAAAATCACAGTTACATACTTTATCAGGAGAGTTTACATGACTTGTGCCCCCATAGACCTCATTTGGTTACTCCATTTTTGTAACATGTGCACAATATTCACCTATGTTCTAACACCTTAAGGTAGGATCATCGGATAAAAAATGGAATTACAGAAAAATGACCATAAAACAAAACCCCTAAATCAATTTAGTTAAAACTTGAATATGTAATGATTGGACGTTCCTCCACATATTTTTGCAGTTAAGAATGCATGATTTCTTTTAGTGTTTTTATTTATTTTTGAAAAATTCCCTAATTTTTACAAAATAATTTTTTCCCAGCCTAAATGGAAGGTGCTTTTAAGCTGAAATCAAGGATGTGTGTATCTAAACAAAATACACTTAAAAATCTCACGTTGGCTTTATTTAATCAAGTGTTCTTTTAAAATTTGCAACTTTTAAAAAAAAGATTTTTAGGGAAAAAAATTATTTCGGAAAATTAGAACACCTATTATTTCAAATTAGAAACACTCAATCTGACAAAATCTAACAGTTGTAATTTTCTAAATTTGATTTCCTGTCATATGACACCGGTATTATCACAAGGGAGTTGTAGTTTTTCTAGAAAAATTATGAAAAGTGGATACTTCAGTATTTCTAGAAATATTCAACAAAAAGGTTGTTGCGACCACTGTTCTTGTTTTTGATGCACAAGAAAAATAAAAATTGTTGGATTTTGATATTTCTTTAACCACTATTAGACACAAACCCAATCTTATAACGCATCAATTACTTGAGAAATAATTGAAATAAAATGTGTAGTTTTCACAAAATTGCCCATTTCTATACTGCCAAAGTCAGCCCCTGTACAAAAACGTCTATGGAAACAATTGAAAATGCATTCGGTGACATATCTTAAACAGTTCTTTTTTGGAAAAAATTAAAAAATTTGGCACACATGTTCTTTACCAATACCAACATTTCCGAGAATTTCAACAAGATCTGGGCCCGAACAGCCGTAAGCGATTATCCTACCTTAAGTGCCTAAGGGGGGTCCATAGTACCCAAGATGTGTTTTTCGGCCGATTTATCACTCGTGAAAAATATTTTCGAAATCAATTTTTTGTGTTAATTGTGTTAAACTATGATTTGCCCTTCGTCCCATTTAATAAAAAAATTAAAAACCCAACCCCCTGTTTTCTAAAATTCTCACCGTAATGAGATAATGAGGCTGGGTCCCTAGAACCCCCTATTAGGCACCAACGGGAGTGTATTTTAAAAAAAAAAATTAGCAAAACCCGTTGACAGAAATATTTTTCTGCTTAGTATGTTATTAGGCATAAACAATTTAATTAATAATCAGAAAAAAATAATACCCGTTTATGTGCTGAAAGAAGCGATTCAATATCGAGGACTGGCGCCATCTGTACAAACCTTGAAATACGACATATCCCACAAAAAATACAAGAATTACAAAATGGTAATGTTTGTGTTAAATATATGTAAATTGGTCCTTCTAGAGCGATTAAACATCAAAATGATTTGCAATGGTATGATGTGGAAGCAGGGTCAAGGGAGGGACCAACACTCATTTTACTTTTTGAGCGATTTTGATGCATTCTGAAAACCAATGATTTGCCCCTAATTTCCCAGAAGACAAACGGAACTCATTATATTTGGCCATTTGGCATATTGCCCCCTCAACAGGTGTATGAGTTCATTTGAAAATGCCATCAGGGAAAGTGGTTTTTCCTTAGGGGGGTTCATGGAACCCCCCCCCCCCCTTGGCAACAACGTGAGTGGAAAACACCCTTAGGCACTTTAGTGTTAAAGGCCCGACTCGGATTTCCTGATTATGGTGCCCTCATCTAAAAAATAATGTTTTGACGAGACATCCTAATACAATTACTGTTATGAAAAGTTAGAATCAAATTGACATCTTCATGGAGAAAAATTACAACTTCGTAATAAAATTCAAGATCAGGAGTTGTCTAATACATGGTATCCTACGACTATTATAATTAATAAAGGTTTTTACAACATCGAAAGGCATGATCAATTCATTTCAAACTTGGAATTGAGCAGGTTCAAATAACGATATCTATACGGAGTCATTTGGTAATAGGCGATTTGTATTGCTATTTATTAATTAGCCCTTTCTATTTTTTTTGTTTAAGTTATTGAGCAATGATCTATTCTTAAATCGAGAAAACACCATGAAAAATGGAAAAGGAACACATGGTTTAAAAACCAGGAGGTGTTTTAAACCAATCACATAATGCATTGCAGTGTGTCCATACTGTACTGTACTAAAAACATGCCAGTACTTAGTGGTACCCCCCCCCCCCCCCCCCCCCCCAAAAATAGGCAAGGAAGTTGAAGAAACCACAAGTATTTCGGTGATCATGCTAACAAATTCACTAAGTAATAGCACTTAGTACGGGCTAAAGAGTGAAAAGTCAGGTTTATGTGTAAGAATAGGATGTTGTGGGATCGCATGACCTTATGGAGGTGCAATTCCAAAATCGATGGTGCTTTGTGGGATGGACTCAAAAACACCTCTATGGTTATGAAAAACATACATCAAACAAAAATATAGTGTGTCTCTGTCCTTTAAGACTTCCAGCAGATCAAACGGTTGTGGGCTGAGTAAGTGTCTTAAAATACTCAGCCAAAGTAAATTACACCATGAAACAGTAATAGAAGTACTTGGGTTTATGAATTATGATAATAGAGAATTGAAACCTACTTGGTTGTAGACATGGAAGAGGTGAGGTGACGACTTGGTATATGGTATTAAAAAAGAAGGGTATTTTTTTTGCACACATGTTACGCGTGTTTGCATCATGATTGTTCAACTATGGAAAAAAAGTTTTGCATATCACAGGATTGCAAAATGTAGATACAGCAAAAAGTAAGATCCATCTAATACGCAAGAGAGCTCCAAGACTGACGCAACTGGACCTGATGACAGGGCTAGCACACATCACACGAATGCCAGCACAA
The DNA here is from genome assembly GCA_023653785.1 of Ophioderma brevispina. Lineage (NCBI taxonomy): Eukaryota > Metazoa > Echinodermata > Ophiuroidea > Amphilepidida > Ophiodermatidae > Ophioderma > Ophioderma brevispina. The sequence continues at coordinate 14,686 of JAMKCH010032609.1, forward strand.
TAGCAAGTTTGTTTAGAAGTCCCACAAGATGTATAGTTTTTGCAAGTCATTAGTGATAAAATGGTCAGTGGATGCACTTTTGTAGTGTCACACACGTGTTAACGCATAGTACACGTGATGTTGCTAGAATCAGAAATAAAGCCATCATAAAAAAAATCAGGTCTTTGCATGTCTGTAACAAGTATCGTATCCTATACGACCTACAAATGATAGGACCAGGAAGCAACCTAAAAGGACCAAATTCGATATTCCCCCCTACCGCCCCCCCTCAGTAGTGTCCCGTATGTGATCGTACCACCATTATACGACACATTAAGTGTAATGGAATTCTTATATCGTGTTGTTTCTTCCTTTCGTCAATTCCAGTCAGTTGGAAAAGTATGAGAATTCTATCTATAGGCTGATCCTTTAAGCTATTCCTGCAAATTTCAAATATTTTGATCTGGATAAATCCATGATAGTGTCTTCAAAAATGATAAACTATGATGTACTTTTTAGTTATTAGGTGTTAAAATGGTCCACTATGATGCACTTTAGTCATAGGTTAAAATGTCCACTAGATGCACTTTTGTAGCACGTAGTGTTAAAATGGTCCACTATGATGTACTTCTTTATCATTAGTGTTAAATTGGTCCACTGTGATGCACATTTGTATAGTCATTAGTGTAAAATGCGTCCACTGTGATGCACGTTGTATAGCATTAGTGTTAAAATGGTCCATTATGAGACTTTGTTTATCATTTGTGTTAAAATGGTCCAACTACAATGTACTTTGCTTTAGTCATAGTGTTAAATGGGCCCTATGATGTTCATTTTATCATTAGTCATTAGTGGTTTAAAAATGGCACACTATGATGTACCTTTGGTTAGTCATTAGTGTTAAAATGGCCATTATGTGTTCCTTTTAGTCATTAGTGTTAAAATGGTCCACTTGGATGTACTTTGGACAGGTTGACTCGAAAGTCAGTAACGATTGATAGTTAATAGGGAGTAACCAGGTCTGGGGTTGCAGGGCGGGGTGCGGGGGACCTGATACAGGTTAAAAAATAGGGCTGATCTTTGTTAATTTTGGCAAACACGGGGTGGTGCATGCAGCCGCACCTCGGTTCCATACGCTGGTGTTATGACATGTGCGCGCAGCATTATGGGTGGTGTTAGGTCCCTGTGCGTCGAGCTCTACAATGCCTTCGAAACCGCAAAAAGCTCCAATAACGGGAGTGTGATGAACGAACATGGAAACAGGCATGGAAATTTGGTTTATGGGAAGGTAGACTGTTTACAGTCAGAGGTCTGTTTCATTCCGAATAGGGCTGAGTGATTTCGTTCATCCTAGAAACACCCCCCCGCGATGATCCACCTGATAATCAGATAAAGCACCTTTGAAGGTTTTTATTCTAATAATTTTAAAGTTTTACTCCAAATAGGGTTGATGATTTCTTCACCTGGATTGCAATGATCCACCGAATTTTGAGATATAGCACCTGTAAGGTGCGTGAGCTTACTGTCATTAAAAATTTATATGATAAATCTCGAAATGAAGTCAACAGATTTATCACATGAACCCATGTGAT